>VZTL01051410.1:228-18049 GCA_013400535.1 Scopus umbretta | reverse complement strand
GCACAAGTCACTGTTTTCCCACCTTTCAATGCCTTCAGAAGGATATTAGTAACTAACGGATTGGTACACAAAGAAGATAGAAGTAAGGAAAGTATAATGTTATGTGGTTGTAATCTTCCCTCAGTTTATATTGCCTTGGAAATTTTCTTTTTCCTTTATTGCAAGCTGCACACAAAACAGGACTGACAAAAGAGAGATTATCTCTATGCAGAAACTTTAGCTGGTTACTGAAGTTAACAGGCATGAGACAGAAAATGGCATGCCAGCTGTAGGCCAGGTGCCCTGAAAAGGGACATAACAGAAATTTTAAAAATGTTCTTGCAATGAAAAAAAACAGTTTGGCAGCCTTGGACAAGTTAAAAAGGAGGAGAGGAAATGGTCTCTAGTAAGTAGGTCCGAGGGATCATGGGACTGCACAGTTGTTAAGCCTGGTACTCAACTATCAACAGAATTTTGTAAAGACTGCTAGTCTATCAAATATCCTCAAAAGCAGCCACTGCTTTTCTCTCACATTTCAAGATCTACAAACACCCCAGAACCTTAAAACGAATTTACTATTTCTAATACAAAAGGCCAAAAGGTACAGAAAAAGAAAAGGGAAGAGCAAGGCAAAGAACACTCTCAGTGTTCAGTAATCCTAGAAAAAAACCTCATACATGCAGAAGATAATGAGTTTGTTTATTTTCTGGGGAGACTAAAAGAGCTGTAGCATGTCTCCCTGACTTTAGTGCTGACCAGGTACGTGGTCTTCCATGCTGTCGTTCCTTATGCAGATACCTATAAAAAAGTCTGTCTTGGAACACTATGTAGGCTGGATTCAAAGTTAGGTTCAGAGCCAGGAAACTATAGCTAGCTACAGCACTTGAAAAGAACTCTCCTTCATGCTACCATGTAAGTACAAAAAAATTGACAGCAATTTAATCTCTTTAACCATGGGAGTGTAGGTCAAGCATCTGCTAAGACTCAAGAGTATAACATGCATTGTGGGCAAAGCTGTGATCCTTTTATATACTCCTCATACATGAAAATGCATCCATTGAGGCCATAGCTCTCTGGCATTAGTTTATGTTCTTTTTTATTTTTAAACAATGCATGTAACTTCACAACAATTCTGTTTAATTAGATATCACAATGCTGCAAAGTTATTGAGATACAAACCTTAGTTCCATTGAAATAATATGAAAAATTACTACATTCATCTGTATCTAGAGTTCATAAAGGACAAAATTTACACTCTCAAAGTCACAGGCATACAAAGGTAGCTAAAATACCATACGTTATCAATTTTCCAACATGAATGAATTAAACAAACCCAGATTACACATTAATACCTTTGAGTAAGTAGGAGCAAATGTTTACCCATTATTTAGCCATAATAGCCTGTTTCCAAATTCAGTTTTTCCAGAAAGGTCTGTCCTAGAGTGAATTCTCCAGTGCTGGCACCTTGTGAACCTGCCAGAATAACAAAGTTATGGACCACTAATTAGCAAAGCAGCTCTACTAGGCTGTGCTATTTCAAGTGAAATCAAAGAGCTGCTTGTGACTTTTTCTAGATCACACAGCTTCCATCAGCATGGCTGGTGATCACATCCATTGTGTGGGTTGCAAGCTGGTTAACAATCCATGTTACAGTTCAGTGCTAGAAAAACATAGCACCAACTCTTCACTCCCACTTAGAGACGAGCATTGCTGTAACCAGAAACAGTGAATGTCAGATACAATATGAAAGCTTTTATCTTTTGTTTAATGGGATTGGTCAGTGAAGCAATAACCAGGAGTACTTTGAATTTGGCAGGAGCATTTCAGATACATATTTTAATCCATTTTAGAAAAGTCACACTGGTATGATTCTGTGTGCCGAAAGACTTATTTGGGAATAAACTAGACAGGAAAATCTTATTCTGAATGAAAATTTTTCATGGAGCACATTATACCTGTAACAGCTTTTGCCTGACATGGAACAGAAACATCACTAACATTAGGTCTTAGTACTTCTGTAGATGTAATGGGGTCCAAATGCATGTAGCTCATTGGATAGTAGAGTTCCTAGTTTCTCCAGAACATTTTAGTAAATTATTTGTCCATTGGCCAAGGTAAATTTATTATGAAAAATTTTAAATATTCTATTACATGTATTGAAGTGGTGGGCGACATACTATCTTAATGGTTTTCAGGAGGTAATAGGAAGTCACTGCAAGCATCTACGAACACAGTTCCTAAAATTTGCATTGGCCATGACAACTAGCATAAGAAAGTTAGATGGACAGCATTCGACATGTAAACCCAAAAGTTTTAAAATTATTTCAAATCTGTATTAAAATCACATGGAATTTTCTTTATCTCTGTTTAATGAGGTACAGGAGCAGAAAGAAGACACATAGCGGGTGACATCAGTAGCACAAACAGTGGTCCAGTAGGAAAAAATGAATGTAGTTTTTTCATTAAATCTTAAGTATCAAGAGTTAAGTTACAACCATGTCATATTTCTCGAGTTACTCTTGAGAACATAATAAGTTCTGTGATCCCCTGCATATTTGCAAGCATACAAAGATAGCTAGATGCTACACTAGCAATATCACAACATGAATAAATTCAATAAACTCAATTCATGAGGGAAATTCAGGCTCCTGGTGATTATTTTTTGCCTCCCAACCTTCAGATATATTTAGATAGCTCTCTTTGAAAGATTTACTATTTATCCCCAAAAATTTCAGTGTTTAAAAAAGGAGAATGAATGATCATTTCAGGCTGGGATGGAATTAGTAATTTCTAGTGTCAACAATATTCCTATTTCCCTCTTTACTTGATGCTCCATGTTTATTTAATGTCTTGCTCTTTAACTCTCTGAGACACGTCATCCTTCAAATAAAATAAAAAAAAAAGTATTCACCTATAGTTTCCCAGTCCATTTAGGACAATTCCCTACAGTACATGGTTATTAACAATTTATGTAGTTGTATTTCATATATTAATTCCATTGTTTCGTTCAGATCACCAAATTAAGTAAGAATAATCTGGGTATATTGGTGTTCATATTTCAGTGGCCTGTAAAGGAGTTTCAATGGACATCATATGCTCAAACAACTGCCCATTCCAAAAGATTTTATAGCCTGAGCTACAGTAAAATACTGGGGAGTGGATTAAACAATGACCTAATCAGGGAATTGGGAAGAATGCCACTGTAGTAAAATGAGCTTATATGGATGCATAGAGAGCTTTAACTATGTTTTTTTTGACTGCCTAACTGCTGTCAGCTGGAAAGGTCTGTTAGATGTACTTATTTGCTGTGCACTATGTGGTTCTGCAATACTTCCTAAGGAGGAAAAGTCCTCACCTACGTTGAGGAGCCCTCAGCCCACCTACAGGATAGAAAAGACAGAGAATTATTCGTGGTTTACTTTTTTTTGTCTTGTTCTTTTCACTTCATTAACACTCTCCAGAGTAGGCATTTTGACACATATGTCTGATTCATTAGCTTTAATATATTTCAGCTACATTATGACAGGTAAGAAATACATAAGCTCATAGCTGCAGAGAACCGGAAAGTTACTGGTCTTCTACACCACACTCTAAATTCCATTGCATTAAGGAACCCAAAAGAACTTATTGTTTTTAGAGTATATTTTGGGGTGAGGGCAGGACTCTGAAAGATGTTAATACAAAAGTATAAAGGTACCATTCAGTGTGTTCTTATGCTGCTTACTTGGCTGGATAGGGTACTTGTGTTTGTGACAGTGATTATCTTTTAATTACCTTCAGAGTGGGAATCAAAACAGACTGACTTATCCAGTGATCACAAAACAGTGATAGCACAGGACAATTAATTTGATTTCAAAGCAAAACCAGCTACTAGTGTATCAAGCAACTGTGCATTCCAGAACAATGTGCCTAGCTTTTATTATGATCTTAATTATAGCATAAAGTCATACATTTTTTCATACATTAAATTCAATGAGCTTGAATTTAAGACCTGATTCAGTCCTTTGCAAGTTATATAAAAATCCTTACACTCACTGAATCCAATATCATAATTCATACTGATTTCTATGTAAACCAGGTTTTGACTTTTCTGTTCATGAAGCATGCCCAAGTGAAACGGCTAACTCTTTGTTCGTTCACTGAACAGATGTGGCATAGGCAGATGCAGTTTAACTGAAACTGCCAACAAGACTATTTCAGTTAGGACAGACCCCTAGCAAACAGTTCTTTTTCCCCTGTCCGTTAATTCCTTAATCTTTGCAATTGGAGTTTGTGGAATGTCTAGCTCCCAAACCCACTGAAGTCAAAGATCAATTCTTCTTAACCAAAACACAGGAAAAAACCAAAAAATTTGTCACTGAGGAACATGAATAACGAATGTCCTCATAGTCTGAAAATATTTCCAGGTAGCATCAGTGATAGTTCAAGATGTACAAATGCTGAGCTAGGAATCAGGTGTTTCTCGAGCTACGCAATAAATGAGGGTTTTTTGGTTTCCTCCTCCACCCTTAATAAATAGCATGAGGAAAAATCATCACAGCTTCTACAAGGATCACTTTCACAAAGAAAAAGCAGAAGAATCACCCATTACAAAATATTCGTGTGTCTTAAAGAGAAACGCTATTAACTGTACATGCAAAAAAGATGCTTGTTCTTGATTACACCAGATTTATTTTGGGGAAGAAAAGGACAAGTTCCTTTGTTTATGGTGACAGCACCAAAGTTCCCAGTTGTTGATCTATCTGCTTCTCGTAATTTCAAGCAACTTACCTAGATCAGAAGTCCCTTGTCAAAGTAATCTTCATTCATTATCAGGGAGGAGTAGAGAGAATTAAATAAGTTAATGACTTTACACTGTTTTGCAGATTATGACTATTATTCATGTATTCAGTATTAATAAATATTTTTAACCAAAAGATTTTAACATTAAAATGTGCTTTTAGTCATCTGGCTCACTAAAGATACTCAGTCTTATCTTAGGTATTGTAGAGGAAAAGAGAAGAGACAGGTAACATGGGCACAAACTAAATCCCTGGACCTGGTGAATCCAGAGACAAACTTCATAGCTAATCCATATTACTGTAGAGGAGTGAGCGAAACGCTGGGGAAAGATCTTTTGCATCACCTATAAATTTATTGAAGTATGAATGCAGATATAAGCAATCTAGTTGTTATGTCCTATGGAAGAGTAAATAAAATATATTATACATAGTCTCTGCTGAGTGACATGGCAAATCCCATGCAGAGGAAGAGAGGACTGTATCCAATCTTCTCACATTTTCCATCCACAATTTATACCAACTAACTCGGCTCCTAAAATGTAATGGAAAATTTATAGGAGAAGCCAGAGGATTGGTTTGTAATAGTCCAAGAAGCAGAAAATAAGAAAGGAAAGGTGAAAAGAAAAACACCAAAGCAAATGGCTATTTCATATAACTGTATGTATAGCTGCCAGGCATCCCACTGTGATAGTGAAATTTAAAATTTGCTTTCATGGATAGAATATGTGACAGAAATTTTGGATAGGTTGCTGGAAGACATCCCTCTGTCTCCCTTAAAGACATAAACTTATCTGTCTCAATAGAACAATATACTTTTTCTGAGCTATAAATTTTAGTGAAATCTAAATAGAGTGGTATCCCGAAATGTTTCAGAGGCAGGAAATGAACCTGGATGAAGCTGCTCAATCTGTGGAAAAGTTATATTCAGTGCCAGCTAGTGAAATTTCATTAATAAGAAATAACAGGAGTAATCAAAACCAATGACACTCAAAACCTTCCTTAAATCTCTACATTTAAATGAAAGTGGCCCTTAATTTACTTTCTCTTATACAATGTCATACAGTTAACAGTAGTAAATCTGATGCTGACTACTTTGTTTAAAACAAACAACCCCTCCTCCTATCATAAAAATTATATTAATACAATATTCTCATTAACAATCATAAATGGGGAATCTTAGCCATTTTAACAGCTCTTCCTGGTATTATTCTATTTGATCCATTATAAATAAGTCAACATTATAAGGTATGTAAAATTTCAATTAAAAAAGAAAATTATTTTTTTCATAATAAAAATTATATATGACTCATCTGTTGCCACATACTAACTTCTTTTTCTCCAGAAATGTTATTTTTGACATGCTTTATGTGCAGCCTGCAAAAGACACGTATGGATTATCTCATTACTGCAGAATATTATCAGTTATTATCCTCCCTTGTAGCCTTTCTTCCTTTTCATTCTAAACAATTCACACTGGTAACTACATAAAAAGGTAGAAACATTCTGCCAACCTGGATTACACCAATGTGCTGTGCAAAAAAAAGCAGTAAGTGACGCATTTCAACAACAAATGCAGCACAGATGATACTATATCCTATAATCTATTATATCATGTGAGTCTATTAAAATGCTTCTGTAAGTTCCTTCTAGTGTTCCTTGCATTACAGTCTAAGCACTATTGCTGGACTCCCAGTTTCTGTGGACTCCTCGAATTAAGACGCTGAAATGCAACAGCATTGAGCACTACCAGTAAATGAGCCTATATATTTATATTTTAGTTTGCTGACAGTCTCCAAGAAACTTGGACACATAAATTTCAAGTGATTTGCTTGAATCTGTGGAACCTGAAGGTCGAAAATCTTTCTCCCTGTCCATACATATGTTCTACTGAAGTTCCTGTTCTCTCTCTCTTTCATCACACATCCAGTCTTACCAAGTGGATTGCATGTTTGTGTTATAACTATTTCCGTTTAAGGGAAAAAAAAAATAATCCTATCCTGGCTATTTTATAAAGTCTGATTTGCTGTTATCTTTTGCCCTGGATTATTGAAATCAATACAAAGAAACTTGAACAATTGGACTTTCCTGTTTAATTTTCCAAATACTTTTCAACATGTTACTAAAAGGATGGGATTTTTAAAATGGTGAGAAAAAAGGGAAAACACTTTAAATATCTTCTGTATGAAGCTGACTCCTTTGTGGCTATCCTGTTTTTGATCTATCTATTCTCATGTATTTTAATGTCTTAATTATGTCTACTGCATCATAATACAGACAGATGTGCTTACAAAAAAGCTGGAACTGTTGAAGATACAAAGCTAGTCTCTTGGTTCTGACATGGTAGCTGCATGTATGAGCAACTCTAATCCATTTCAGAGCAAAACAAAGGAGTTAAAGTTTAAAACACACTCAGCTGAGTAGTGGTAACCCTTTTAACCACTACAGATTGTTCCACAGATAAGGACTTGATGATGTCTTAGTTGCTTCAGCAATGATTTCTTCTTACATCTGATTCTTATCACTCATTGCAAATGATAAGGCAAACAAAATTACTTCCCAACTGTATCACCTCAATCCTTCCCGTTGGTTCCAATTCTTTCTTCTTGAGAGTGTCATTCTGCTGAGCGGGTGACTTAAATACTGTAAAAGTTTATTTCAAAAGTTCTCATACCAGCTACCCTAACAGCTGGAAGAACTTAGGCACTTATAAAGCAAAATATGAATTTTCCTATTTGTACATGTTCAGCTATAAAGCCAGGCTTTATTTTTAAACTATTAGTATATATTGGCTTTATGTATTATTTTTACTGTACATGTTTCTTATGAAAGGCACTTCTGAACTATTTTTACAGTGCCTTACAGTCTCCTTCAACATCATCTTGTTCCTTCAGACACTTCAAACATGTCTTATTTATCCTAACCTCCAGCACTTTTCTTTTTATTCTCCACCTTTATATTTCTTATCATGTGTTTTTACACTTACCAGGTTTTATTCTTTAATCTTTCTACTTCTCCTTTGGTCCGGATATATTACCCCTTATAGATGTCTCTTTCTGACCCTTTATTTTTCATCTACATTGGATCATTTTTTTGTCATAGTATATTCACTGCTAGATAAAATACCTTCATTTATCTTTCAACACTTTCCATTTCCTTTCTATGTCTTCCTTACATTTACTTTCTCACCTTCTACTAAAATAAGATCAGATGAAATTCAACCATCCTTTTATTCCATTTGGTCTCATTTCAGTCCAAACGGCAAACTTAACATGGTTATGGTACATAATATTTTGAACTTACTTAATACATTATCATCAGTGATCTTCTCTTCATTGCTAACAGTATATGGATAGCACCATTTCCAGTTGATTTATTTCTAAATCAGAGAGACAATAAATTACAATAAATCTTCATTCTTGTGTACCAAAATTACTTGTGTTAATGATCAACACAAAAATGCTGGTAGAACTAATCACAGAATAAGCCATATTCATGCGCCTGATTTGCAAAGCCCTGACAGTCACTAGCAGGTACATAAATGGCTAAATACAAAATCTGGAAGACAATTTTGTACAACAGTTTTTGGAAGTTTGTACAAGATTGTTGGAAGTTAGTTTGAAGTGTCTTTAAAACAAATCCCTTCGGATTAACCACTTACACTAACCATAGGGAAAACATATTAAAAAAGTTATGTTTTAACAGACCAGAGAAATCCTAGTTTAACTTCTTAAGTAATTTTTCTATTTTTGTTGAAAACCTTTGTCTCCATACATACAACCTACACAGTAGGGCAAATTTCATTTCATGTTTCAAAAAAAAGGAGGACCTAGTCTAGCTCATCAATAAATTCCTTCTGCTACTCATTTTGTACTCTTTTTTCCACCACTTCTTGGGAGGCATGGCAGGAAGCAGAGCGTCTAAGCTTTCTCCTTTAATATTATGAGCACAATGTCTTTCTCTACTGACTCATGGAAATACAGAAATTGAAGAATAGAGAAATAATAGAGAAACTGAAGCAGCTGGAGCTCTGTGAGTGCAGGTAGCTGGAACAAGAATTAAATAAAAGAAACAATCAGCTGAAATAGATGTTCAACAACAAACTAGGTCCAGGAGAAAGTCTGAAACTGAACTATTAAAAGATCATGCATAAGAGTGGGTGTAAACATTTGCTATTTTTCAGGATTTTTAAAGGAGGCTACTGCAGGTGTGCTACAACTCATCACTTATTTGTCTGTTCTATTCTCCTACTGAGAGTAAATAGGAAAAATGTCTTGTGATCAGCACATTATGACAAAACAAAGAAACAAACTCCCCATCCACACTGGACACACCAAACAAAGTGGTGAGAGGATATTTTTTTCATCAAGATATGTAGAAGAACATATTTGGAGGACAGCATTTCTCAAAGAAGCATAGAATCATAGAATTATTAAAGTTGAAAAAGACCTCTGAGATCATCTAGTCCAACTGTGAACCCAACAACACTATGCCTATTAAACCATGTCCTGGAGTGTCACATCCACACGTTTTTTGAACACCTCCAGGGATGGGGACTCCACCACCTCTCTGGGCAGCCTGTTCCAATGCCTCATCATTCTTTCAGTAAAGAAATTTTTCCTAATACCCAATCTAACCCTCCCCTGGTGAAACTTGAAGCCATTACCTCCANCCGGCCGCCAACTGGATTGAACTCCGTTCACCACCACTCTCTGGGCACGGCCATCCAGACAGTTTTTAAGCCAGCGAAGGGTGCACCCGTCCACACCATGAGCTGCCAGCTTCTCCAGGAGAATGCTGTGGGAGACAGTGTCAAAGGCTTTACTAAAGTCCAGGTAGATAAGAAGAAACCATTCTGCATTCCAATAGATGTTGAAGGTGACAACATGGTTAACAAACTGTAGGTTACAAATCTTTATTCATTTTTGCTAATGTTCCTCTTGCCTGAGTCCATTACTTTTGTTTTCCAGAATAGTGACGATATTGCAGCAGAGTATAAAGCCTTTATGAGGCTTTCTAATGCTGATGATATGGAAGCAAGTGACACAGAACTGTATAGCAAAATAATATCAACTGGAGCTAGAAAAAAAATCCAGCATTTTTATAAAGAATGCTCAGAATGCCCTAAGATTTTGATTTATAATTATTTCCAGTTTTTGTTAATTTTGAGCCATCACTGACGATTCACCAATTTCAGTGGAAACAGAAGCATCACCCATCGGAAAAGTTAGATTCACCTTCAATAAGATCTCAGCAATATTGTTCAATTCCAAACCCAGTGATATATTAAAAAGTTAAGCCATGTTGGAAGAGATTATTTACCTTCTACATTAAAATATTAAGGTTATACATTTCACTTTATCAAACTATTATCACCAACATGTTATCACCATGTTATTCAGCCACCCAGTTTGACTTGATCCTTCAGGAAACCTTGCTATTCTGTGAGGTTTTCTTTAGTCTAAATAATTTTCTGTTATCAGCAACATTCACCAACCCAATAATAAATATACAGAAGAATGTCAGGCCTGGTGACATTACCTAGGGCAGCCACTACTAACTGCTTTCCACTTTCAGATAATTATCTGTAGTTTCCAGGAAAGTGTGTCTTTTAAAGCAGGTTGCCTGCCTGGTATGTCATATTGAGATAACTCAATGCAAGTCACATAATTACATCATGTAACTTTATATCATTTGACATGGCTGAGGCAACCTAAAATAAAGTATCACAGTATAAAGTATCAACTGGAAAATTTAAACATTGTTTTTGTTTTATTTTTTCCAAAAGGAATGGGAGGGGGGAAAAGCCCCCACAATCTTTATTTTTTTCAACCCTACTCTTTGAGGAAAGAAAAAAAAAGAAAAATATAGTTTGTCTACAGTATTGATTTTTATATATGCCACTAAAACACTGAATTGACAGTTTACTCACTAGAACCTGAATCTAAAAGCTTCTTGGGAAATGGTCTGTTGTCACGATCAGAGTCCTGCACATAGCTGAACAAACTGTCAGGACTACATTTAAAAAAAGAGTAGATGTATACTCCTACATTAGATTAAACCTGTATATGTACTGCTGTACCTACATACAAGGCTTTGTATTCTAGTATATTGTAGTTACCCATGCAGTTCCTTTCTTAGGAAATGTGTTAAAATAAATTACAGTCCTAAAGAAACAGACATTTTGATAGATATATTTACTTGTATCACTGTAAAACTAGGAATGATATTCTGATGTAATTAATGCCGTGATGCTTTTTTCTTTACTGTAGTTTCCTGTCTACTAACAAGAGAACTACAAGGTAGATTTTATATATTATGGGCCATCTACAGTTCTTTCTGCAATCTCTTCTGGTTTGCAAAAATACAAGTTTATCCTTGCACTAAGTTTTGAGAAGATTCCAAAAAGGAGCTAGTTTATTTTCAGTTATTTACAAAAACAATGAATTCAGCATTCAGAGGAGAAACTAATTTAATGGAGGCAAGGGATATTGTCATTGTGTGGAGAAAGGCGATACAGAAGTGGAGATTGATATGAGATGGAACAATGAAATTAGACTACGAAGAGTAATTTATAATAATAACCATACTCAGATGAAGGTCAGCCATGAGTTGACATGGACATTCCCAGATGGGCAGATGGCAAATTTGATTGACTTCTGTAGTTAGTTGTCAAGGCAGATTAATTTGGGTTATCACAACTCATAAGGAAGAGCTGACCACCAACAGCAAGATAAGAAGTAATACAAAGTACATTTATAATACATACAGAAGTATTATATCTAGTTAAGGATTCTAGGGAAATAGTGAATAAGAAAGGATGCAGAAGCTGAAAGCTGTGTCTAGAACTGGAGGATTTGCCCTGGCATGCTTAATGGAGCATGGGTGAAGGGAACAGACTGGCTTGTTTGTTTTTTGACCTCATGTTGGTTATAGTAATACAAGCAGCTGTCTAGTTTGTTTGAAAATAATGCCATTGCCTCTTTTATATCTTAGTCTTTGGTTTCATAAATAACATGTTAAAATATGATTAGACCTCTTCAATGTTATTTTTCTTGAAAATAGATATACTTGAACAAAAAGTAACCAAAGGCCTCAGGAAAGACCTCTGCAGCTTAAACAGATCATGGCTCCTTTAATAGCTCTTCTCGGCTTTATTCTCCTTTTCAGCTCAAAAATTATTCGGAAGACGATCACTGGAGTGGGCTGCTAGGCTAGGGGGGACCACAAAAGCCTTTAGAGTCCATGTAGAATATATACAAACTCTGTACCCCTAGCCCAATCCCCTTTATATAACCAAAAACCCACAGTAGTGTACTCACATTTACACTACATACCTCATTCAGTCAGTTCTTACCTTCTTTGGAATCAGTTTTTAGAGTACAAAGTTAAAGGAATGAATGAGCAGCCTTGGTGGGTGGATGATCAGAGCCTCGCAAGGGTCCTTTCTGCAGGGAGACAACCATTTAGAGATTTCAGACTGGCATTTATGGAAAAGACACTTCATCACCAACATGCATGCTGCACATTATTTTGGGTCACTGAGTGGCAAGTGGGGATGTGTAGAGGAGGCAACATGACAGGATCAGAAGATCAAACTGCAGCCACAGGAAGGAAATCTACTGGTGTTGTGAAGATAGGAGGGTGTATAATAATAATGAACAAAGTTCCAGCAAAACAGGACAGTCAGCTACTGGCATTCAGATACATGCTGGCCTCTATTGAGCAAAGCAGGAATCTGTTAATTTTTATTTTTATCCAATTTGCAGGAGCAAAAAGCAAGTTGTAAAAACTGGATCTTGGATGCAAGGACACAATATTGTGTTTGTCTCTGGGGAAGAGGTCAATTCCCCTTGAGATGCACGGGTAAGTAGGTAGAGATTCTGAATTGGGATAGAAAGCCTGCCAGGGACAGCCAATAGCCTTTTTGTACTCTTTGAAGGCCAAGAAATATGCATCTGAACAATGTTTGTATTCCAATGAAAAATGATTTTTGGATCTGGCAGCTTCTGGATGTACTATGTTTCTACAAGTGGAAATGGAGTCACTCTGAATAACAGCTTGGAGATAATAGCCAATTAATTATTTCAGCATCTACCTGATGCTTATGGAAGTAGCCGTAATTGCTACCTAATTGCTGCTGTGCCAGATACCAAGCAGCAAGTTATTCTACTTTTGTTTATCAGGCAATCTGATAGCTACGGAAGCAGATATAACATTTTTTTTCCCAGTGATATAACCAGAAACTAATATGGTCCCAGAAAAAGGCTGGGTACCAGCTGCGAAGGTAGTGTGTGGTAAGATGTATCCTCTAAAATGTGGGACTAATTAAAGAAAAAGTCATTATTGGATCCACAGCTGGGACAGATTCTTGTCAAATTCAGTAGGGAATGGAGCAGGTTCAAAAATCACTCAAGCTTGGTGCATTGAATTAGACTATAAGTTTGAGGTCAAGAATGTCTTAGCAGTAAGGAAAGCAACTTGCTGCCGAAATAGAACTCTGTTCATCAGTGCATTCACACAAAGCATTTTGGGAGAAACTTGCATGCTCATCTGCATGACTAGAGATTAGGACTGTCACATACATGATTCTATACTAGGTTGTAGGGTTTTTTTTTTACAAATGCTAAAAATGTTTTAGAAAAGAGAGTGAGAGATCTTGCTAGTAAATATTTCAACAGAGTAGACACACAGTGGCAGGGTTGAAAGAGTAAAACAATTTAGCTTGTTTTCTCACAGTTTCATTAAAAAAAGTTAAAGAAATGCAGAGGTCTACTTCCTTGAATCATTCTGCAAATCTAAATTCAGAATTACTTCTTTATTATAAAACAAATATATAGCAAAGATTTTTCCAAAGGAAAAGAATGAAAAAGCTTTCATCATAAAAAATATTGAAACAGAAGGTCTTTGACAGGATTTATTTTCAGAAGATAGAATATTTTTCATTAATTCACAAAACATTTTATATTTCATTCTCACTTAATAAATTTTACATTAAATAGTTTGTGTAGCTATAATCTATATTTCAATTATTTTCCGCACAAGCTGTTATGCTTTGCAAAAGGAAAGCAAACACGAAATATTTTTTACAATCACAGGCTTAAATTTGTGTGCTTCCTTATTAATAGGGAAGCACGGGAGCTGTAGTTAGAAAGAACCATTTAAAACAATGTTTTCTAGCTTTAAGAACTTATCCAGCCTTCCTTTTGTACGCTTTAAATTTGTTTTTAGTTAATAATCAAAATGTGTTGTACAATGTGCACTCCCTTGACAGGAGGCAACAAGCAAAACAAGTTTCATAGCTGATACTTACCTCTTTCTCAGAGCATAAATTTTTCATTTGCTTTTTGGAGCAATCCCTTTCATGTAAAAGGATATTCCTCTCATGGAGGAACAACCATTAATGTCAAGTACATGCGAGTTTATTGTGACAAGGTTTTCAAAACTGTGTGATGGGTAACAAACCTTCAAGGAGCTACAGTGATGTCCCGTCTGTACAATTTTTCTTTAGTTATGACAGAAGGAGTGTACAAATGCGTACTGCGCCGTCTCATTTTTCAAAAAGTTTTTTTTCTTTTTTCTGAATACAGAAATCCTGTTTGTCATTAAAAATGTAAAGACCCTTATGTTTTTGTCAGTTAAGAAAGAAAATGAAAGGAAATGCTTTTGTGGCAACCTGGTGTAGTAAGAATCTTCCAGTTAAGGAACTGCCAAATACATGAGATTAAAGCAGATGCAGCTTGACACAACTTGTCATTAAAAATATATGTGGGCAATATGAGTACATGTCAAAATATTAAAATGTTTGATACATGCAACTTATTTTAAAAAGTCCCACAACACTTGCCAAATATTCATTTTATCTTTCTCTTAATTGAGATCAAAAGTTTCCTATTGTCTTGAAAAAAAAGAAAAGAAAAAGAGGAGTCTAAAACTGTGACTCTTCTTTTAGAACAAGATTTCACAGAAACTTAAGAATACTTGACTAATTGTGGTGCAATAAGGGAACAAAAGAGGAAAGAAAAGGAGCTACGCAGATAGCCTATAAAGTCTTCAATATTGGAGGACTGGAGAGTATCCTGTTTCTAAATTATGCTGAGCTGAATCAGGCAAGGATTGAACCTGAAGCTTTCTCTTAGGAAACACAGAATAATGAAAAGCAAATGGAAACTGATGGTAATCACCAAAAGTTTTGAGGAGCAACAAGACAATTACCTGAGATCCGGATGTGCTCTGGGACATGCTGCAAGCCTCTTAGGCGTGGACAGGCTCAGGGGGACCCATAAACTGAGATCAACGGAACTGAAAATGCTCCGGATTTGCCACAGCTCAGTTACTGGATCTTCTCCTAACAAGCCAGGATGATGGTGAAAAAAAAAATATTACACTGAGACATTTCATGCTCTGCAACTTATTAAGTATAAATTTTATTCTAAATAGCATTATCTTTATTTTGTTACTCCATATTTATACCAATAAGAGGGTTCATAAAACAGTCTGGTTCCTGGATTTGTCAATTTTGCAGCTTGTCCAAGTCCTAAAATCAGTAAGATTCATTTTTCTTAGTAGACTTGTTGAAGTCTGTTTGACCAGAACACCTCATGCAAAGTTATTGTTGAGGCTGTAACATGCTATACTCTTCTAAACAGTGACTATGTTAAAAGTTTATTTATTTTAAATAAAACTGCTCTCTGAGTGCATTTAAAATCAAATCCAATTACCTTAGCGACTACAATATTTTTTACTGCCTGTCACTCCAAGGAATGGAGCAGAATTCATGGAGCAGTCAGTGAGAGAACTCAAGTCCCTGTTTCATTTATGTATCATCCTGCATCAGCAGGAGTGTTCCAGGTCTAGGGGATGTCAGAAAAATTAGTTATATGATGCAGAACCAAGAAAAGGACTGAGCTGCCTGTGAGTCAATACCTGTGTAACAGAAACTATATGCTTGAATCGTCATGACTGTAAACAGAGCTTAGTTTATGGAACATTCACTACTGGCAATGATGTATACATGGTAAAGATCTCAATGAAGGGTTTGCAGATAGAACAGAGTTCTCAGACTTGTCCCTTATGCTATATACAAGTACTTGAAATAATTAAAATCAAAGGTACCAAGAGGACAAATCCCATAACTTTTTTACAATCATACAAAGATTGTTTAGTGGGAGAACTCCTATTCAGTACAGGAAACACAAGAAAGGATTTTATTAGGCATACTTTGGATGTTCTAATGATATTCTATATTTGCTAATAGAAGATAAACATGATTATCATATAGTGTAACTTCTGTTATCAAGCATTATCAAATTAGTGACTCATTTGCAATGTAAATAAGTATTATTCATTTTAAATATGAAAGATTTATTTAGCTAATGGAATGACTGTGAAAACATTGTCTTAGGACAGTCAAAAGCTATGTTACATTTAGCAAAACTGTGAACATGAATATTTATTCTTGAACAACAGAAAGAATAACCAACTTATGAACATAAAATGATAAAACAAATAGTGAAGAACATTTAGAGCCAATAATCATTCTGGGATTAATGTGTGTAAAACTGTCCTTTTCACCTTCTTTTTACATTTTGAACTTAACAGATTAAGTTTAGTCCATTAATCAACATCACAGTATTTGGCAAAAGGGACAGTTCACAAAAATGTATGGCAAACAATCAAGATTTTTCAAAAGGAAGCAGGTTATGTGAAGGAGCAGAAGAGAAAAAATAATGAATAAAAAGAAAAGTTCTAGTCATAATCTTAAACCTCTTTTCTAACAGCAAAGAAAGTCTTCAAGGACAGAAGACACTCTTTACTTCATCGAGGTTCAGAAGAGATGATGAAGAAAAATATTTCCCCAATATTTTGAAGATGAGATAGCTCAACAACAGTATTATCATTCACCTTTTTATTACTTTTTTTTTTTTTTCTCCAGTCTGTCTCCCACTTTTTGGATTAAATATGTCTATGTTTTTCAGAGCTATGTACAGAGACTTGAACATATAATAACAATCTGGTAAAGCAGAGCAACAGGAAAAAGTAGTTCTTATGATCTGACAACTCAATGTGCAAGGTGCACTCACACTTGATGAGAGTGCTCAGACCTACAGATACTAAAGGTGCATTGTGTTCTGAATGCTAATAGGGCCAACTGACCTTTATAAAAAATACATTGACCAACTATAGCAAAAATTTTCTGGAACATAATTTTTTAATTAATTATCAAAAGATAATACTATGAGTAACTAAGACTCTTAATGCAAGCATAAGCTTTTATGGTATGTTTATGTAAATAGCAACAAACTTTACATCTTATCAAAGTATGATTTGATAGGGATGGACAAACTCTTCCTATTTTCCTATTTATTTTTATACGCTAATTTCTTTGCAATGCAACATGCCAGATACTGTTAATAAAAATGTCTCATATTCCAATATCTTGGTTTATTAACTGCAAACTTGCACTAATTGGAAAGCAGCATTCTTATCTCTGAATTATACTTTTTCACGTATTTTCTCCATTTCCAATATTTCTGAACTGAAATATTTCTCTACGTTCAGAGCTATTTTACATTATTCCTATTTTTTACAAATAGTACCAGCTTCATGGTTATTGAGCTAATATGGAAAGGTTTCTTATAAAGAAAGCACAAGAAAAGCTCAAAAATCTACTGGGAACATTTTCTTTGCAATGATCAAGTCAGTGATATTCAGCTGCCAAACTTTAATTAATTAAAAGAAAGTTAGACACTCAGCAGTTTTGAGAATTTGAACTACTGTGCTGTTTTTTCCCTTATCTTTTGAAACTCAAGATAAACACCATCCATTCTTTCTCCAAGGCAGACTGCAAGGCACAGTTTGTTCACATCTCCAAGTATCCTGCATTCATTAGATGGGAAGAACTACAGAATTGCAATTTTAATGCACAGAGCACTGTAACATGGAAAAGAGCAGTGCCAGCTTTGTCAAATGTGCCCAGATCCTTCACACTATGAGAGTGGAGGCAGAGCTCATCTTGATTCTTTTGCCAGTTCAGTTCCCCATCTCCCTAAATAAACAACCAA
>VZTL01051408.1:346-16333 GCA_013400535.1 Scopus umbretta | reverse complement strand
TACAGATCCATTAGCCCTGCCAGGGAGTGTCCCAGGAATATGCAGAAAGTAATAGAACAGGAATATTGCTGTATTTCACAGTTATGTGTAGTAAGACTCATTTCATCCCAAGAGGAATTGTTCTGATTTCAATACTTGGACAGTGTTTTTATAACACAAAAACATTTCTGTGTTGAGAGGTGAGTGGAAGATTATATTAACAGAAAGATAGTTTCAACAATGTTTGTTAGCTATCCAAGACATTTGAAGGCTTTTCACAATATTTTTTAGTAAACATTTAGTTTCACAAAGTCACATATCTTAATGGAATTGGTGCCACTGGAGTTAGTGTGTCTGGATGGCTCTGTGGGTGTTCATGCTTGGCCAGCTCCTCAAATAAACACTTACAGTTCCTATTTTCTGTAAGTGTAATCTTGATATCTAAGAGTTTCACACTGATAGTGATCTCTCTTCCATTTCCTCCTCCCTTCCAATAATCCCATAATGTTCCAGTGAATTTTTTGGTAAAAAGTAGCTTTAACAAAGTATCAGAGGAAAAGTTTTCAGTTTCAAAGCTGTAATACAGATGAAAAAAATGCACATAACATAACTAAAATTATGTATTTTGATATAATTTTCTTCTTTTAATTTGGTTATGTCTCTTTAAAATTAGAAGTAAAATGGAAAATGAACTAATAAGGAATGATTAACTAATAAGTAACTATAATCCTAAAATGTTTTTCTATCTATATGAAGCTTATTACATTAAAATACACAAAATATTTATATTTCAGAATGAATTAAATAAAGGAACAATAGCTAATTTGTCAAAAAACTGATTCAGTATCTGGATACAAGATATTGAATAATTATCTATGCAAGCACTAACAAAATCATTAATTCTCTGATTGGTTTGGATTGTCAGTACTGTGGTTGTTTATATAAGTAATTCAGAAAAACATAGTAAAATCAACAAGATTATAATAATTCAAAACAGTAGGCTTAGAACCTCTAATCATGCAGGTTTTGAAATGCTTATCTGCAAGTAATTGGATTAGTTGATAGATTGCAGGTAAGTCTTTGGTTTATAGTATGAGCAGAGTCAAGTCTTCTGTGTTATCATTATTAGTTAAATTAGATATGAATAATCATGTGCTAAGACTTATGTTAGCAGGGGCAAATTTAAGACAGATGATTTAAATTGGGTTTTCATGTGTCAAAAGACATTGACATTATTGGAAACTCTTTAAAAAATATTCCATAAAAATTTATGTATAAAAATATTATGTACAAATAATTATATAAAATATTATTTTATTTCAGTATATTATTGTTCTTTCCAAAGGAGAGCTAGATAGAGGATTTGGAAAGGCAGATGTCTATCCTGAGACTTCTATAGACTTTTACAAGGAATCCTATGTTACTTCTGTAACTGTTTTGTATACCTGGGCATGATAACATTTCATTATTAAGGAACATTTCCCACCCTTACCTTGGGCCTCTTCCCTAATGTAATGCAATACAGAAATGAGAAACCCTTGGTTTTCTCCAATTCATTATTGGATTTATATGAAAAATAAATGAACAATGAACAAGGAATAAGTACTTGCCAGTTTTTATTTTGATACAATCTAACTACTTTGAATTCCTATCCAAATTCTCATGCAATGTAGAGTCATGTCCATGACCGTGCAAGAACTTTACAGTTGTAAAGTGCACCTGTTTTACACAATATGTTTTCTCTGCATTTGTGGGAAGAAAATCATTGATTGAATGACTGTTTTCATTGAAAACTGTACAGCTGGGAAGGTCAATAGTTCTTGTCAACTATTTAATTTTCACATCTTAGTGTCTCTTAGAATTGAATTGTTTAGCTTAACTCAAGAGCTTTTTTCTTTGTTTTGTTGGATTTGTTTGGTTTGGTTTTGGTGGGATATTCTGGGTTTTTTTGAGGTTTTTTTTTTTTTTATTATTTGTTTGGGGTTTTTTTTTAAGGCTTGAATTGTTGAGAAAGATATGGTGATGATACTGCTGTGAAAAAGTCCATTTCAAAACTATATATTTAAAGCCTTGAAAAATGTCTTTAAAAAAGATCCTAAAGCAAATATGTCATGTTATGTTTAAACCCAAATAAGTATCCATCAGTGGAATCCACACTGTATACTTCATAAACACAAAGTCTCAGGGTGAGGAAGTTGGCAAAGAACCTCATTTCCTTAGACGATGGAGAATTATATCAGTGAAGATTGAATTCATTTATGTCTTAGATAAAACCAATGGAATATTTCCCACATATAGAGAGACAGTATTCTGACAAAGGGAGATGAGGAAGACCTTATCAGTAGGTAAGATTTGATAATCACTAAGCAAAATGCATGTAATCAGCTCCCAGGAACTGTTATTCCATTCACTTAGTGCCCCTAATCAGGTTTTCTGGTTCAGTGAGATGAGTGTAAAGGTTGTTAAAGCCATTGTGAAATAATGAGAGATATAGTTGAAGCAGATTTGTAGTCATTTGTGATACCTAGTTTTGCAATTAACATATTATTTTCTGTTTATGATCACAAATAACCCACTACCTTCTGTAATATTGATTGGCACATAGCAAATTGAATCTATTTACCTAATCTTCTTAATATGCCTCTGCATTAAATGAAGGGCAAGACAGCTGAAGGTAAGAAAGTAAATCAAAACAGCCGTCTGTTTCCATTTGTGATAGTGTAGAATTCTAGACTACAAGGGATATTTCACTGGTGGTCAACTTATTTCACAAGGCAACCTAAGAAGCGGCTTTAAGAGAGAAAATCTCTTGTTCATTAGGAAACAGCTTTAAAAATATTGTCATCAATAAATCCCTGGAAATCACTGGTTGGAGTAAGATGAATTATGATTTACATCAGAGTTAAGTATAAGATATTTCATTATGTTTTTTATATTCTTATTGAAGATTTATAAGAGCTATTAATTTACAAGCTGCAATTCTACAAAGATACATCCTTCTGAAAAGAAAAAGGGTTTTTTTGAGTGCCAGTTTAATGCCAATTTATCACTTTATGTTTGGGTACAGGTGCACAGGCACATACTCAAGGCTTTTATAATTGTTTGTGCTGTAGTCATGTATCAGGTTATACTCCTTACTGGACAGTTAAGCTGATAAAATTGTTCTTAAGATGCTTCTAGCTAAGATACTTTTAGCAGATTAAAATGAATAAGCAGGATGAACATCCGTCTAAGTGTATAAGGAACACTGCATTAATCAGGCATCTCCTGCAGCCACCTTGGAAGATTTCTGCTCTGTGAATTCTAACAAATCTAGTCACAGAGGATACTTGGTAGCATTATCATATCTGTTATCCTAAGGTCATTATCAATCGGAGTTCTCATAGTGTGGAAGTGTCAGAGTAAAGGAAGAACACGTGGCCTTGTACTCTAATTGCTCCAAATTAGGAAAAGAAACATGAATATTTTGAGAAATTCACCAATATCAAGAGAAATCTAAAAGATAAAACTTGAGTATTATGGGATCATCTGTGTGTTTTCAGCCAATGTTCAGAACCAAGGCATGTCCCAAAACTACAATTGGGGTAAGATTTTTCCCTTGTAGATACACTTGAGGTTTCCAGAATGCCTTGGAGGTAGAGAAATGTGTGAACATGAGAATTTCAGGATTGACTTAAACAAGATTTATTGAGCTGCTTTTTTTTTTTTTTTTTAATTTTTTGAAAAAAAGTGTATTTTTTTGTGGAAGTGATAACTGCAGTTCAGAATATTCACGGGTTATAGAATGTATTTTGCTTTTTTAACAAAGAAACGTACAATTTGTACCAAAGAGTTGATGGGCTGTCTTGAAGAAGAGGGCCTGTTACTTTCCCCTTCCTTCCCCAACCAGTGTATTTGTCTGAGGTTTTTTTTTGTTTAGCACATAATAATTGACTTAAATAATCTTTTTTTATTTCACATAATTCCTAATGGAAAGTACATGTGTTAGTTATGTTTGGGAAAATGTAATGCTTTACAGAAACAGAGATCTGCTTTTTCCAAAGGTGACTAGGAATCATTTGGGTGTTGATGTGCAGCAGTATCCTATACCTGAAATATCCCAGTTTGCAAAGTTGGTCAAACAGGTCTAATTTATTATTACCAAGGACAATACAAAATCTGTTTGGAAAGATCTGAAAGAAAGAAAAGCTTCTAAATGTCAGCTTCATTTTCCTTGGAAATTATACTATTAGGATCTGTTTATGTAGGATTGAAGATCAGAAAGCTTGCCAGCTGAAGCTAATCACTTTCTTCAGTAAGTTTTCGTTTAGAAACTGAAGCTGAAAACTGGGTTCATTGAGTGGTTCCTCAGAACTGAGACAGCTGCAATAGCAATAATTTTCATTTCGATGTTGTTTATGACTTTCACCTCAGAGCAGATATGAAAAAGAAGGTCAGGATCCCCTAAGTGGTTGGTGTTGCGTCTCTTGCAACAGACCACCTTCGGCTTAGGTAGCACGGAGGCCCAACACCCTGCCTCCGGGCCAATGAGCACTGACACCAATATGAGGATGCTACAAATGGCGTTTATTAATAGGTTGCATAGCAATATATACTCCGCTGCCTTTTTTTACCGCCCATAAGCTATACGTCACGAGGTGTAGGAATACACATGTCAAAGGGGGAGGCCCCTGTTCTTTCCGTTACATCGCGTGATTTTCCGACCGCTATCCCCTACAGGTTGGTAAGGGATACTTTTGAGTCTAGAGCTGTACAAGAGTTGTGAACTTTAGAGTACTGACTGTTTATAATTGGGGAAGGAAAGTCTGAGAAGACAGATGATAGAAAGATGTGACCTTCTGTACTATTTCCATTTCTTTTTCCAGTTGACCAATCTCAGAAACTTTTGGAAGGTTATTTAAAGCATGAGTAAGAGATCTATTAATATCTAGGCTGAACAGAATTATGCTGCTGAAGAAGCTATACCTGTAGTCTGCATTGGCACATCTAGAGTAGCTAAATGATAGTACAGTGATCAGTAAAAGCTGACCGGGTGACTGGGTAATGGTTCTGTGCTAAAACCCATGCCACCTTACATCTTTACTGTTATTGAGAACTAGTCCAGATCAAAGATATCTAGGCTAAGTCGATCTGCACTTTCCTAAGGCCATGCAGCTGTACTAAAAAGACTGAGGGAAGAAGAGGTAACGAAACCCTCAAATTTAGAAATGCTTCATGGAGGCTTTTAGGTAGGAAGGAATCTCTGTGCTTGTGTTGATGCTGCCTAATGCTTGGAGAGGACCAGGCACTTCTTGGATAGTGCTAGATTTATTGTGTTACCTTCTTTCTCTGGGATTTCCAAAAAGAAGGGCATGGTGCATATTTCTCTGATACAGAGCTGCAAAAGGAGGTGTTTTCTATGCTTTTTGAAGTCATTAAAATGCACCGAACCACTTTTGAATCTGAACTTTTTCTGCCTGCGTTTAGTCAGTGCCATAATATCCCCTGGCTGATTTACTGCTGCTTGGAAAAAGTATGGGTCTCATTCAAACCACCATGAAGTGCTTGGAGCAATTCCTTGTTTTATCTGCATTTTGTGGTGTTCTCTGGTCAGACTGTAGGTATGGAAGCAAGGAAACTGATGACAGGGGAGAGGGGAATTTTAATGCATTCTGAGGTTAAGAAGATGAATAGCTATCTCCTGGATAACCTGGTCCATGCCCAGAACATTATGCAGTATAAAGAGGTCATCCTACTCAGCAAGTTTTACAGTTACTTAGAGAAGACCTTTTTCTTTTCCCCCACCCTAAGCTAGCAAAAATTGACATAACCCATTTTGCCCTCTTGAGACTAATCAGTCAGTCTTCAATCATTCAGTTTCTTCTTTTTTACTCTTCTAATTGTTTTACTGCAATTTAAACTTATTAAGTAGAAATCTTGTGTAAATAATTTTCATTCTGGGTAAATAATTTTGCGTAACTGTAGAGCTAGAAAAATACTTCTAAATTCTCCTTAATGGTGCTCACTCAAATTAGATTACAAACAAGGACATCAATTCGGCTGATGTAAACTTGGTGTAGCTCCATTGACTGATGTAGTGTGCCAGCCTGACATATTCCAGCAAAAGAAGTTGCTCAGTTCGGTGTATTATACTGCTTAATAGTACCTGTTATAGATGTGGAAACCTAGGTGTCATCCTCAGGAGTGCTATTCTTGAGGCTAAATTTTACTTTTCTCCAAAAAGTTTTGAAAATACCTCTAACATGTAATAGCTCTCTCTCCCTGCTTGGTGTCAATTACATTTGATATAATAAATGTTACAAACATATCATAATCCAAAAAGGCAAGGTTTGTCAAGAGATGCATCTTAGAATCATAAAATCATTAAGGTTGGAAAAGACCTCTAAGATCATCTAGTCCAACCATCAGCTCAACACCACTATGCCTACTAAACCATGTCCCAAAGTGCTACATCTACACGTTTTTGAATACCTCCAGGGATGGGGACTCCACCACCTCCCTGGGCAGCCTGTTCCAATGCTTCACCACTCTTTCAGTAACGACATTTTCCCTAATACCTAATCTAAACCTCCCCTGATGCAACTTGAGGCCATTTCCTCTCATCCTATCGCTAGTTACTTGGGTGAAGAGACCAACACCCTCCTCACTACACCCTCCTTTCAGGAAGTTGTAGAGAGCGATAAGGTCTCCCCTCAGCCTCCTCTTCTCTAAACTGAACAACCCCAGTTCCCTCAGCTGCTCCTCATAGACTTGTTCTCTAGACCCTTCACCAGCTTCATTGACCTTATCTGGACATTGACCTTATCTCAACGTCCTTCTTGTAGTGAGGGGCCCAAAACTGAACATAGTATTCGAGGTGCGGCCTCACCAGTGCTGAGTAGAGGGGCACGATCACTTCCCTACTCCTGCTGGCCACACTATTCCTGATACAAGCCAGGATGCTGTTGGCCTTCTTGGCCACCTGGGCACACTGCTGGATCATGTTCAGCTGGCCGTCNCAGGACTGCTGATAAATGATGGAGAGTGGCTTGGCAAGCTCCTCCGCCAGCTCCCTCCGTACTCTTGGGTAGACCCCATCTGGCCCCATGGACTTGTGAGTGTCCAGGCAGCATAGCAGTTTGTTAACTGCTTCCTCCTGGATTATGAAGGGTTTATTCTGCTCTCCGTCCCTGTCTTCCAGATCAGGGGGTGGATACCCTGGGGACAACCGATCTTGCTATTAAAGACTGAGGCAAAGGCAGCATTAAATACCTCGGCATTTTCCTCATCCTTGGTAGCAATGTTCCCCCCCTCACCCAATCCAGTAAAAGATGGGGATTCTCCTTGGCTCTCTTTTTGTTGTTTATGTACTTGTAAAAACATTTTTTTATTATTTCATACAACAGTGGCCAGATTCAGTTCTAGCCGGGCTTTTGCCTTTCTAATTTTCTCTCTGCTTGACCTAACGAGATCCCTGTACTCTTCTTGACTTGCTCTTTTCTTAGACCAGCTGATGTAACCAGGAAAGCAGTAGAGAAGCTTTCAGGCACCTAAGCCCTTCTTGAGCCCTCAAATGGTATTAACATAAGCACATCACCCTTTAGCTCTGACAGAGGTGCTCCAATGGTTGTCTAGTTTTCCCATATTTTATCAGTTGGCCTACTAAAAGATACTGCTTCTCCTTGAAAATCTTGCTTTGCTTGTATCCGTGGACCAACACAGATGCAACAACTTTCTTTGATTTTCATCTAGGTCACTAAGGATGCTGTTGAATGTCTCTGAGCCAGACATGTATTGAACCTACTTGGTATAAATTCCACTTTAATCATGAACCATTATTAAATCTGTTTTTTGAACATATATATATCCATCTTTATAGAATTTATCTACATCATGTATTCTTAGTTACTTATGAGACTGTCATGGAAGATAGTCTCAAAACTCTTACTATACTGAATATGTACATTTACTGCTTTTCCACAGATCCTGTTATCCTCCTGTTTGTTTCTGACAAATCAGTATTAGCTGTTATTGTTGGTTTTTACTACAGATAGCAAACGTGTATGTTTTCTGAATATAGACCTTTTGTACCTTCATTGTCTTAAGCTTTATATTTTGGCAATACACTATAAATGTCATCCTCATAAATCCTTACAAATTATCATAGGTTTGCCAAAATAGGTGGAGAATATCAGTTTTCACCACCTGAAGGTCCAGCTCCAAATTACTGAGGGTTGTGATTCTGTGACTGCTATACTTGAAAATCCTCTTCAGATTCCTGGGGGGTCAATTGTAAGATAGTGGATGAGTAGATGCAGGTCCTGCAAGGGGAAGGGGTACTGTGTTAAATGAAAAGCAAGGACAGTAATGAACTCTGAAACTGCGGTAGGTATTTATTGTAGTAGCTACTTCACACCCCCAAGAAGAAATTCTTTGGCTAAATTTTTTTTTCCTAGGATCATTCATATTACTTCAAGTACACAATACTAGGTAAAAATAAGCAAATTCCTTCATTCTGCCTCTGTGATACAAACCCTAGGGTTTATATATATACCTATAGAAAGGTCTTTCCCAGGTAAAAATTATCAGAAAAGACTAGAATTGAGATAGAACATTTTGTGGAGTCATGCGAAGAGCAAGAGAAGTTGTTCCAGTTCAACTTCCATTAGAAATTCTCTGACAATTACATGACAGTCAGATTTCCAACACCACCAATGTCAAATTCTTTGCCTTATTGGTTGATGGTGTAAACCATACTGCATTAGGAGTTTGTCAGTTTTTACTCCTGCCTCCTCTTCAGCAATATAATCTAAATTTGAATTGTTGAATTCAGAATAATATTTTGTGAAATAGAAAAGAGAACATCCAAGTAATTTAGACCCCGGTTGGTTATGGAGAGCCTAGTTGTCTTACAGTCATGGTATTAAGAAAACATTTTTCAGAAGTCTATGTGATTCATCTTTTAAATGAATGAATCTTGGCAATGTTGTCCAGAATCTAGAAAAGTTTTTACTTTGAGAATTATGTAACTTCTTGGCTTCAAATGTCCTGTAAGCTATGTTTTTCAAATCCATGTGTCATATTTTTTGATCACGTGGTGGAATGAAGTGATAAAGGAGCCAGTACTTGAAGAAACTGGGAAATTTTGAAACAATGCATGAAAAATACAGCTCTCTGTGCAATGCTCTCATTTAATCATGATTACTTTATTGTATCTAATTTTTTCTACATAATGGCAAATGCCTTCACAGGACTGTAAATATCTGAGCTGCTTTGCTATGGTAGATCTGTACCTGCAGAACACGTTTACTTAAATGATAGCCTAGGTTTGGTATGTTCCTCAAATAACGTATTGTAACTACAGCTGAGGTAGAACATGTAGTTTACATAGTCTGACAAATAGTATGATGGGAGGTAAACAGAAAAGTGTGTGTGATCTATAAATATCCAGTCAAACAGGAAAAAGAAGGTCCCCATGATAAGGGCAGACTGTTATTTCCATAGCCATACTAGTGAGTGATAGTAGGGCTACTCACGTACATGGGCCTAGTGCAGCAAAAAAATCAGGAATATTATATAAGCAATTATTTATCTAGTTACCTCTAGATTTGAGATTGGATTGTATGCAGCTTTTACTTGAGAAAAATAATTCTAGAACCTGTAAAAGAATATATTGGTAGCACACACCACTACATGTGACATGAAATGCTGCTTTGTAACATCTGTGAATAGCCTTGTTCTTCTGGAAATGTCTGACATGGCTATTAGCTTACAGCACAGTGTATTTATCCATTCACTGAAATGTACAAGATAATTCGAGGGAAAATTAACTTGTCAGCTTGAACCAATACAGAAATGCTTTTATTCCAAAAGAGCATAGAAGTTCTCAAGTGTAAATAAATACCTGCTGGTATTTTAGGTTAGCAAGAGTTATTTATTTGCTGCTCCCTGAATTAATAGGCATAATTTTGTACAATTTTCTTTGAGGCTTAAAGAGCAAAGGTATTTTAGCTTTCAGAACTTTAGTTCTGTCTGACTTTTGCTTGTCCTCTTTTCTGACCTAGAAAAAAATGAAGTTGGTCTGGAAAATACTTAAGTATTTGCTCAGAGGTTGCAAAAAGAGGGAAATAAGCATGGCCAGAAAGAGAACTATTTCAATTTATTGTGATGATGTTTCTTCACACTAACCTAGAAGAGTTTTCTGGTGGGGTAGATCTCTTCAAGCCCCACCCTCATGACAGACTATATGCTAATACCCCCCTGCAGCTGATTAGCCTGAATAACCATGTTGCATTTATACATTTTCAAAAAGCTGACGTGAGCATACACAATACCCCCTACACCCATGAGATAGCTGTTATCAAGAAAAACTAACCAAACTTTTTTTTTCTGCGAGCTGGAAACAAACATATAAGGTGAGTTCGAAGGGGGTTGTACAGTGAAGGAGAGAAAGGATTTTATGTAGGTTAGCTTTGGCCCAGGGAATCTAGTTTCTCTACACTCTCTTCTGTTGATGATGATGGTGGCAGACACTCCTTCAAGAAAGCATGATCTGAATCTTAACTGCACTCAAGAGGATCCTGTCTCTCTATCCATTGGATATATAGAAAACATATGGCTGTTAACCCCCTTGGATTAAAGTAGGACTTTGTAAATATTGCCATGCTGCTCCTTCCATTTTAGGAAACATAAGTAAAACTCCATTCTGTGATATGACATCAAACAAAAGTTTAGACGTATAGATAAAACATATGGGGCTGCTTACCTCTTTGGACAGCTTTCGAAGAGTCTGGAGTTGGTTGTCAGATTCTGATATAATTTGTGCAGAAAAAGAGGAAAAAAAATAATTATGCTTTTTTTTTTTCTCTCTGGTAGCTAGAAAATGTTGTCTTGGTGTTTTATAAACAAGCTTTGTTTTCAGTGATAACTAAGTATCCAGGGCCTAAATAGTCATTCTTTTACTTGTGTAGATAAATTAGTATTGTATTAAATCATTTTCCCTATATATCTGGATTAAGATTACCCTATCTCACAGAGCTACTGCCTGTACAGAGCTGCACCGCATGTATTACTATTTGTTGGATCCTCATGGGATTGTAGCACTGGGTATATCAGTCAACAGAAAATTTAAATTATACCAACATTTTTATTAGAATGTAATATTATACAGTCACTTTTTAATATACAGTCATTAAAATGACAGTAATTAACTGAAATAATTTCAATTTTCATGTAATTATTAAAAACTAGCCATCCTTATTCTCCAGAAGAATTTTACATGCCACTGGGCAGGGGTGAGATTGCACAAGCATTCTTTGGTGAGGCATGGAATAAGTATATCTATCTGTGTGTTTGCCGCTTATTTATATCTTTTTTTGGCCTTGACTTTGTAGACCTTTTCTAAATGGTCCATACCCATAAAACCCAGAATTTAGGTCTGTCTTCAACAATGCATTGTTTGTTATCTAAGTTGACATTCTAATTTTAACCCAGTCAAACACACAGCTGTCACCTGAGCTGGTTATTGTTTATTTAAGCATTTTAATGTACATGGGAAATAATAGGATCGCATCTGTACTACAGTAGTCAACTGTGTAGCAGGGAATAACAATGTTCTAATCAGCATCCTGAGTTAATTATAACCGTGGTAATGATGAAACTCAGGGGAGACTGGGGTGGGGGGACATGACTGGGATTGTTAATTTGACGTAGAGGCTTTTCTTCCAGAAAGCAGTTTGATGCCATGTGGTCATTTCACACAGACTACTAGGCAGCAATCAAATGATGCAACCTCTTAGGGACAAAAGCTCCTGTGTTTATATAACAATGCCTCATCCAGGTCTCTTAAGGAACTACTGTGTTCTGAACGGGTGTCAGAAATAGAGCTGTCTAGTGCCTGCAACAGGTCTCTTAACACTTAAGCACAAAAGTTTCTGTACCTTAGGAAGCCTTGGTCAGTATTAAGAGAACTGGAACTGAGGATTTCTAGGGCTATTTAGATGGAATGTCCTACATTATATCAGAATATGTTCTCCTATTGTTTGCATGGCTGGTGTTCCCTCTCCCTCCCCTGCAAGCTTACCTTCAAACATAATTTGTATTCCTTTCAGTCATCTTTCCTCACTGGCAAAGAAAAGGAGCCTATGATCTGGACAAACACATTTCCCTGTTTGAGTATCAGACACAGCTGAACAGGCTGCCTTCTTTTGTTCATTTAAGTGTGAAGAGCAGTCTTTTCTGTTGGTATTGCTGTGTCCTAAACATGTAGGGTCAGACTTTTAATCCTTGGCTATAGCTGCTGAAGTCCAGTCCATCAAAAATAGGAATTATATTCTGAGTGTGTGTATTGTGATGGGAGTCACAGTCATCATTATTGCATTGCTGACACTGAACGATCTGTAGAAATTCACTAGCAGAATAACTTGCTGCTCTATGAATACTTTTTAGTCTATCTTCCTATATTTTGCTTGGCTATGTGCTCCATGGCCTGCTTCACAGAGCTGTAGCACAGCATGGAAAATTTAGCCTCTTTTTTCCACTAGAGTAACCATGAGTGGTAGATAGTGTAGCGAGAAGGGAATACAAAAGGAAAGCTTCAGTAGTCTTGTATACAAATCATTTGGGCAAAAATTTCCCCTCATATAAAGTGCAGATTCATGCATATGAGGAGCCATAAAATAATTTTATCATTAATTTGATTAGGGTAAAAATTGCAGGACTTGACTGTAAGAACTGGTTTTGGTAACTTACAAACTAGAAAAGTGAAGTCATTCATTCCTTTTACTCTTGATTAATACATTGTCATGCATGTAGCAGCTTGTTTCTAATTCTTTTAGGATTACTCCAATTTCTTCACAGGCCTGCCAATGAGTAGCAATAAAGCCAGCTCGGGCGGGTTGCAATTTGCCTCACGCATCACTGTAACAGCTGTGGCAAAGAAGTGAACTCCTAGAGCACTTAGCTTGGAGAAAGCAGTTATCTACTCCACCCAGACTGACACTTCTGATGAGTTAGGCTGGGACTGGGGTTTGAGGGCCTCTAAAATTGTGACTTCTCTTTCTGTCACCTCCCCCTTTCTGGAAGTTCATTGACAGAGAGCTCAGTATCTGGCAATATCAGCCTTAAAAGTGACCATGGAAACTTGACAGGGGATAGTCCCCAAACCCTGAGTTTCTATGGTAGGTTGCATACTCTGAAAAGATTGTGTGCTAACCCCAGCTAGCATGCTTGCTGTTACACAGACAAATGCAGCCTTGGTTTGTCTTCTTCCTCCAGATTTGTGTTTGATAGTAAACAAACTGAAGATGAAAAATAGCATGCAAACTTACTGCAGTGTAACAGCAGTCTAAACTTCTGCTATGAAAATGAAAACAGTTATGACAGAAAAAACTAAAACACGGGTTTAGAGCACATGACACCAAATCTCTCTATTAAGATACATTGCAGCTGTGAAGACAGTGAGGTAGCTAAGGAGAACTTAATTCTTTCAGTGTTCATTTAATTTCATTTAATTCTTTCAGACCAGTTTGGGAATGAGAGTTAATTGGAAATTCAGCTTTTCTCTCTGTATGCACAGGTTGATAGCTGTCTGAGATCTTTATCTCTCCCTTTCTTTGAAAACAGATCTTCTTCTGTCTTCATCCATTTCTAGTCTTATCTCTTTTTTTTCCATAAAATGAAAATATATATCCCTGACCTCTGCTCTGCAGACTCATCATTATGTTGTATCTCTATTGTTTAGTAACTAGCATATTCCCTCCTGCCTGAATGCCTCCCATAGTGGCTACAAAGCTCTATAAAACATAAGAAACATTCATTGTGTATGCATCTTCATAAAGTCATTCTTTCCTCCTCACACTCAGTTTTCATGGATGCTACATGTAATTCACTGAAGGCAGACTCAGTATCAGAGTGCATTAGTTAGACTAATCTCACCTTTTGTTTTTGGAGTTCCTGGGGTCAAAAATCCAGCATTTCTGTTGAGATGTGTCACCAATGCTTCTGTTCTGGTTACAGTTGTCCCCCCTAGTCTTGCTCAGCCTGGAGTAGAAGAACATGCTAACAGTTGCATTTATAAATTACAGCTGTAACTGGAACATGTGGTAGGGGAATGGTAAATTTCCTGATAGTCTATATTCTTAGCCTAGATTAATGGCTAACTAAATATACCACTTACCCTCCTCTTAGCCATAATTTCTGTCTCCAGATGAGAGAATTTTCTGTTGAAGCACTGCATACTTGTCACTTTTGAAGGTAGATGTGTTGTAACAGCCTCTTGGTTAAGAGCATCTTATTAGCTGTAGACCTGGGATAGCAATGGCTTGGGGAAGGAGGGTGTACTACAGAATTTTCTTTCTAGTTTTTTTTAAGATATTTTGTGTATGCAAACAAAGAGAGCTTTTGATAATTTGAAACAGAAATGTGAAGGGCTAGCAGGAGAGGAAGAAAAATAGAAGCTAAGCAAAAAAATATTGGCAATAATTAGTATACCTGAGCTAATTTGATCTAAGTCTTTGCTTACTGATATTCCCTGTAAAGCTTTGTTCATCTGTGTTAAAAATTGTCTTTTTCCAACTGCTTTACTTAATCTATGGTTTCTGTTCCCCTTCCCTCTAGTGGCCATTTTTCTGGGCTATCCTGGGAGACTGTAGATCTTTTGCTGAAGAGGAGGAAACAGCTGCTTGGCGTATTCTTCAAGTGGCGAGTACCTGCTGCTGGAGAGGTTCTCAAATCTATGTTGCCCACAAAGCTCACAACAAAACCAAGCAGGATCCTGCAGGTAAGACTGTGAAATTAAGAACAGTACCTGTCAGAGAAGCAGTGCCTCTTTCTTGGCCTATAGAAAGGACTCACTAGTTCAGTATGTTGCTGGGAATTGAATCCAGGTTTCCTGGGTCTAGTCTGGTGACCAGTCCACAAGCTACAAGTAGTTGCCTGGTCAATTAATTAAAGACTTTGGATAAATCATTAGAATAATCTCCAGAATTGTCACTCTAGGATCAAGCTTCAGAGCTCTTGTCCAGAATAATGCCTATTGTTTTATTTTGCTGTGATTAGAATCAAATACTCTGAAATATGTAGTGTGAAATTAAATTTATTCCTGTTCATAAGTAATTAAGGTTTACATCCCTAACACCTGACAAGCTGGAGCCATGCTGAGATCAAAAAAACAGGAGGGGGGAAACAAAACTAATGACTGAAATTCTACTGGTTAGATAGACAGACATAGTGTATGAACCTGAAAGCCTATGATTAAATCGAGGCTTGTGCCTCTGTTGTTTAATCTGCTGCCATGGCTGTACTTGCGGCACTGCTCTCCAGACATTCAATCCTTGTCTTGTTAAGTATTTGTTCTGATCTTTCTTCTCTGTTCCTGCTTTTAAGCTTTTTTAATTCTTTCCACCCTTTGGGGTCACTAGCATTCATGCTCCAAGGGGACTGAAAAGAAAACATAACTGTTCTGAAGAACATAGGCTGGGTGACATTATGGCTTTCCCTTGTCCTGATGTTCATTAGGAAATGCGTAATGTATACTGCTGTGCTATGGTTTAAAGTCCCAGCACAGGGATGTAGAGCAAAAGGACTCGGGTGCCTGGAAACCTTCACATGTCGCATACGAACTTCCTAAGTGCACAGGCTGAGTTTTTGGGTGCCTGAGCCATTCTGCCGTTGAAAATAATTTTCATTCCTGATTGAAGGGAAAGGGACACTATAGAAAAAATAAACTAGTCTGATGTTTGATACATGTTAGTGCAGGTTTATTTTGTGTGGCTCAGGAGTCAAAAAATCTGACTGCTCTAAAGAGAATGAGTTTGAAATTTGAGTGTAAATTCGTACCTACTATATGCATGTTATCTCAATTTTTGTTTCTGGTCCTAAGTTGGACTAGTTTTTGAAAGTCCGCATAGGTTCCTCTTGATATTACCACAAAGAAGAGCAATGTTACAGAGACTATTTGCTACTAATCCTGTGCAAAAGAGGCTGTGCAAACTGCTGATTAGCTACACATAACTTTAATATTCATTTCAA
>VZTL01051407.1:23268-46348 GCA_013400535.1 Scopus umbretta | reverse complement strand
CCAAGAATCAACTACGATTAAGGCATAAAGAAAAAAACCAACAACAAAACAGGCTAGTTTTTCCGAAGTAGCATCTCCTACTGCATCGCTATTCTCTGTTCCTTTTTGGACCTGTTTCTTAAGCATATGCTACCCCAGCGCGACCGAGGTGGTTACGCGTGAGATCCAGGCCTGCCTGACCTCAAACCGTAAGCAGGCAGGGACCTTCAGCTCCAGGCTGGAAGCTCTGGACTTTTCAATGTGCGATTTTCCTTTTCAGCTGCAGCAGGAGCGCAGCTCCAGCCAGGCTGCACGACGGCTGCGTGGAAGCAGGGCTCGTAGCGCTGGAAGGGAGCGCTCCATTGTTTGGAAAGAATAAAACCTTCCCAGGAAAGTCTGGCCTGTGGACAGGACCAATGTCAACAGACAGACAATGTTGTTCTTTTTTGTAGACCGTGACACAGACGGTGAAGAGTTGTTACACTCCTCGACCAAAAAAGACTGCTTCGAGTGTCATGGCACTTCCCGGTGCTAAACCGCTTCATGGCTACCTGACTTAGAAACGGGACACTGTCTTGGGCACACGCACTTTCTCGATAGGCTGTGTTTTCCAGGGCGTTCTGAATCCAGCCTGGGGTGGCAGTGACCTACAGGGATCGGCCTTATTGTCTGATGGTCTGCACAAACGGAATTAACGGGTCTCAAGATTATTTTTTACCTATGTAGAGCCAGTCTCCACCAGAAACTGAGCCCTCGCTAGCAGCCACCATGCTAATTCAGGTACAGATGCATCTATCCTCTAAATGGTAAAGGTGATCCCCGCATAGTGGACAAAAAAAAATTTCTGGCGATGCCAGATGAGCAAGGCTGCGCTGCCTCTGCCCATGCTGAGCCTGCTCTGGAGCTAAACAAGGCGGGCTCCCTCTCCTCCTCTGCCAGCCCAGCACCTCACAGAAGCACCGCAGAAGTGCACAAGTTAAATTTTCCATTCCTATCATGTTGGGGGGGGAGGGGGGGGGGAATATTGTATAATAAACGGACATATTTTATTCAAGTTTCAGAGTCCTATTTGTAATAAAATATTTATATGGCTGGGTTGTATTCATGCAATAAATTTTTCATCTATAATTTTGGGCATGGATTCTACCAAAGATTTATATACTTAAAAAAAAAAATAAATCTAAATCATGCTCCTTTATATACAGTCTTACGTGGTGAGCTTAAGGGATTTACAAACAGAAACCAGGACCAGGACTGAGGCTTTTTTACGCTCACTTTCCCTTCATTATACATTATAATATAAACACATAGAGATTGCTCCATATATGCTACAATTATTATTTACAGCTATTTTGGTGGCTACTACTATTTCTTTTAAGGAAGGCCTGGCTCTCTGTTTAACTCCAGCCATCGCTTTCAAGTCAACTTTTATAGGGAGTTCAAAGTGCTTCATTATCATACACCTCACCATCACACGTGTACACATCCGTACCAGATTTCCAGTTTTATTTTATACCTCGCTGTACAGTACGCCCCATCCCTGCAGCTCACGAATAAGGTTCTGCAGTGGTAAAATCCCCGTGGTGCCAGCCTGGTTTTTTTTATAAGGCGAGGACTCTTAATTCCTGTACACTGGGAAAGAGATTATCTTTGATAATGGAAATGTAAATCAAAGCTTGCTGTTGTTTATTCCAGACAGACATTTGTGTGTTAAGTCTGTTTATCAGGCAACACTTTGTCTAAGCCAGGAAGTAGTCAGCCTTTGTAACAAGATGTATGCAAATGATTTTCCCATGAGCCCTTGCCACAAAACTTTTGTGGCAAAAACCCTCCTTGTTACTTCACCAGTAAGACGCTACTAAGCTACCCCGTAAGTAGACTAGCAACAAAACAGCTAGCTAGACTATGCTGATGAGTTTGAATGAGACCAAAACATGTGCCCACAGTCTGTTGCTCGGTATTGTAAGCAGACTTTGTGTATTACATCTGTTTATCAGGCAACACTCTGTCTGCTGGGGCGGCTTTGTACCAAGGTAGATGCAAACAAAGACCTCCACAACTCCCCGGCTAACTTTTTTTGGGACGCTGAAATTCCCGATGACTTTCCCTGTCGTAGGAAATAAGAATGTGAAACTTCACTCTGAGGCTGTGAGACCCTAAAGCTGTATCAAAATGGTTTCATTTTAAATCAACTTTCTTTGTTCTCACAAACCCATAAATGATTTACTGCTATCGTGTGATAGCCTAGAATGTGGGGAATCTGTGTATTCCCATATTTGTTCCTTGATATTACAAACAAGTATTTGATTCACTTCTAAATGTTTGTTTTTAAAACAGTTTACAGCCTTTGATTCCTGCTTACTGATTCATTTCTGGAACATTTTCTATTTATTCCTTTGCAGTAGCAAACGTTAATTTTGACTTAATTCAAATTGTCATCAAAGGCTTCCTTAAGAAATCCCACAGCACAGATTTTATTTGTTATAATAAAATATTCTTAAAGTAAATATCATGCGACTGTTTTTTTAATTCCAAGAGATACAAAAATCCGTTACCCAAAGGATTCAAATTGGTTCAGCCCTTTTTCCTAGACAAAATAAACACTTTAGGACTTTACTTGTTTGTATTCTCCTCAGTGGTGCTGTATGCATCACCAGCTAAAAACAAAGAAACTTTTAGCTGCTCAGACAAAATGCAGAAGCTCCCCAAACAACGAAGCGGGGGGGGTGGGGAAGCATTCAGAAAGTCTGACAGTCCATTCAATATAGGGATGATGGCCATAATGCATCCAGGGTCCCCTTGCTAATTAAATATGCATTGGCACAGTTTTGATCGATGCAAGCCATGGATCAGATGACACACCTGCAAAATCTTGAGCCCAGAGCTCCCAGGAAAAGGAAAATACAGGCTGTCTCCTTATCTTTGTTTTCAAAGGCTCTCAATTTCTGTGCTTAGATATCTAATTTAATTCTCTCACCCCTCAGCAAACTGGATTAGGAAAGTCAATACTGCCATTGTGCATCGACAGGAACACACAGCTTTCCTTTTATTCAATTTAGCCATGACCTTTAGACAAAGATAATGACAACTGTCTAAAAGTAAGGTAAGGCCTTAAGGAAGACCCGGCAGTGGGGCCCCTCTCGCTTTCTGCGGCTCCTCCGCCCAGGAAGAGCCCACCAGCCGTGGAGCAAAATCAAAAATAAATTTTCTCCCCAGACTGCCACAACTAGCTCGGCAGAGTGTCACCCTCGGCCGCGAAGGGCTCTGTCCCACCCCGAGGGGCCGAGACGCCTCGCGGCCGGACCCTTGCGAGCCATTTGCCGAGAGGTGGCAACGTCTCTGGAGGAAGCACGCGTGCCAACAGCAAGTGCCGAGCACTTGCACGAAGAGGGACTGCACTGTCCTATTTTTTTCTGTGGCTGTTAGGGAAACAGTGAAACAGAAGGGTCAGGCAAGTGTCGGTGGTAGCGCTAATTTCTAATTTCTGGCTCCGATACTTGGGAGGAATTGTAATCCTAGAGCTAAGTGCATGGCGCGGAGAGCCGCACACAACTGCACTTCGCTGCGGCAGAAGGAGGAACCGGCACGCGGATTTTCCTGGAGCTGAGCTGAAGCCAATGGAAATGACATTACTTTCCAATAGGTCTCGCATCAATATTTTTACCAGCCTTCCTACATTAGATAGCATCTTTCTAATACATCTGTACGGAAAGGACAGAGAAAATGCTCTAAGCTAACGAACAGCTATCAGACAGTAATCCACTTTGGTACCTACAGATACAGGTTGTACCTGAACCAGTGATATAGGCATATAAAAATTCATATTCATTGAGCAGCTCAGCTCCACAAAATGTTAGCTACCATGCTGCACAATGTTTAATTCTGCAGTATTTTTTTAGCTGCATTTAAAAATACACTTGGCATTTCTAGCTGTGGACCAATATTTTTCTCATGTCTTTTTATACAGATTTGGAGGGAAAGATATTTGTAATGGAAAAAAATATGTGCAAAGTTGGATTGCTAAGTTTCTGTAATCTTGGGAAATAAAAAAAAAGCAGCCTATGTAAGAGCTACAAGAAACCATATGGATCAACAAGAGCTGCCCTCATATCCCTGGGAAATATAAATTAACCTACATTTCATCATCATAAACCCCAAAATAAAAAATCTAATTAGAGTCTCTACCCTCAGATTCACTTCTAGAAAATTTGCTTATCCCCCTCACAAAATGATTTACAGTACTTACACCCATTTCTTCAGAGTGATTTAAATTTATTGAATCATTTCACTTTTAGAGAGCTTCCATTTGGATCTGTATGGGTTTCTAGACATATGCAGTGCTCAGTTATTTAAAATTAATTGCAGTACAATAATTTTAAATTGCTTCACACTATACGAATCTCAAGTGCTTTGAAATATTTGAACCATTCTATTTAGAAGCCATCAAACTTCTGAGCACATGCATCAAAGAGTTGTTTTAAAAGCCGAAGGGCCATACAGATGATCCCAAAGTGCAGGTGAGCATGGCTCTGGGCATGCTCAGTGCACACGGATCTGAATTTATAGAACAATTCAACAAATTTTGCCTGAATGTCAATCTTTAATTAACAAAAACGGATTCTGTAATAATTTCAAACCACTAAAAAATTTCTAAAACTAGAAAAGCACTGTTATAAAATAATGGCATACATTAAAACTATTATTACTTCTAATGTATATTTATAGAACATCCTTTTATCCTGGAAATTAAAACATCTTATTAACATTAAACTAAGCTTTACAATACCTCTGTGGGAAAGGTGAGCATAACTATGCCCACTTTACGCAGGGATGAAGGAGGCACATAGAGGTTAAGTGATTTACCTTCAGAAGCAGCGTTACTAAAAGGAGTAAAAAGCACAGGGCTGAGCTCTCAAGCCACAGCTCTAGATAATAAAGTATCATTCCCACCAATACAGCCATTACAATGGCAATGGCACTGACCGCTTAGGAAGCCTTGAACTATATTATATAGAAAATTACTTGCTAGAGTGGATCCAAAGTCACCTAGAAGGGATATTTCCAGTCACTCTCAGCTTCTGTTTCACTTGCCTTTTTTTTTTTTTTTTTTTTTTCTTTTTTTTTTTTTTTTTTTTTTTTTTCTTTCCTTATTAGGTATTTTGAAAAACAGGAAATCATTTCTACATTTCTCTTTGGAGTATTTTCTAACTCAGTTTAACAACAACAACAGTATTTAGGGTGACTAAATAGCTGGTTTTGCAATACCTGAGTTCATGTATGAAGGCAAGTGAAGATGAAACTGTGTGATGAGCAGATCTGGTAGCTTTGGTTAAAGTCTCCAAGTCTGCTTCTATGCAATTTTACACTGGTGAGTAAACCAACATCAGCAAAGCAGGATTATGTCCACCATATGGTGAGACTCCATTGGCAGTAGTACAGTCACCCAATTAATCTCTATCCCCCACCATCCCCTTGTTATTTATTTATTGTGACAAACTCATCCTTATGGGACCCAAGGCAGGGAGCTGAGTATTCCCAGGCTATTCTCATCAGTGCCCATCCTCATTCTTTATCCGCACTGCCCAAACAGTAGCTGGCGGTCAGGTACTGCTCCTCTGGCCAAGATGTGTGGTGCTACAAGGTCATGACCAAGGAGGCTCTCTAAATTTTTCTGAAGCAGAGAGGAATAAAGAATTGTTCAAATCTGCCCTCCATCAAAAAGCCAAATAAAACCCATTCCCTGACAATAAGCACAGCCTTCTTAAATTGCTTTCCAAAGCTCGCCTTTTTAACAACACGTGAATAACCTAGCTGTTTCTGGAGACCATCAGAGTGTCCATATATTTCAGTCTGTGCCTGTTGCTAAGTCCCCTCTGCAGCCAGAGCCATTCAAGACTTCATCAGCCAGCAAAAACAAAGAAAAACCCTCATCAAATCAACAAACTGGGAAAAAACCTTGACCTTCTCCTCCTTTTTCAATCTCTCCTGCTTCTCTTCCTCCTAAAGGACAGGTATAACATTTTCCTACGATTAACCAAAAATTCAAGTAGGAATCTATAATAAATCAAATAGAATAAAAAATACTTAAAAGAAGAGCTAACATCTTGAAGAATGGGCCCATTTTCCCTATTAAAGATTATTCTGTCTCACACAAGGAGAAACGATGTCAATAATAAAAATGTGTGATTATTTAAGGAATAAACAAAAGGTGAACTAATATTCCATGGAGTTTTTGTCAATAACATTAATATCAAATTACAGATGGGGTAATCTGAACCAAGTTTAGGTACTATACTTTTATTATGGATCTATACTAGCAGCCCCATTTTCACAACTCTCTTTCATTTCGATGTACCTGACACCTTTCCTCTTGGCTCCCATTTCAGCCCCTGTTAAGTACATATTTGGTTGTAGTGGCCAATTATTTTTTTTTTTTCTGGCAGATGTCTTTTCCTTGTTCTGTGCACTCTGAGGAGTTCAACGTGGCATGTGAAAAATTTCCATTTCAGGTTTTCTTAGCTTTATGCAAAATTAAACTGCTGGCAAAAATACATAGATATATAAAATTATACGGCCGAAAAAAGCTGCTTGATAGTTCCCTTTCCTCCAACCCTACCTTCCTCTCTCTTGCCTTTTTTTCTGAAAACAATTGCAGAAATATTGACATCAGCCCAAAGCCTTTCCCGTACTGAAAAGTCAGAGGATTTTGCCCACAAAGAATTGCCACTGATTGCGGCTCCATGGATATGTTTCTACTCTCACAATATTGTAGACTGCAAAGAAGAACAGCGAATTACCATAAAAATCAGGACGTGTTTTGTTGCATCAGTATCGTGTTGGCATCAACAACATAGACTCGGGCAGAAAAAAAGCAGCCTTTTGGTAGGCAGCCTACTTGCTCTGTGTTTCTGCTGTGTTTGTAAGCCACGCAAGTGGAAGATAAAGTTAAAACTCAGAGAGAATTAACATCCTGCAGGCTCGGTAGAGAGCCACCACAACAAGTTACAGCAAAATCTAAGGTACCATGGCCATAAATAATGAAGAAATGGAACTATATCTACCTCTCAAAGGAGAGTGGATTATTACAAATATATGAAAGAGTTGGGCATATATATATATGGTAGGATTCCTTCCCCTCCACACAAACACTGAAAAAGATTAAGCTTAATGTGTTGACTCTGAACATACAACCTAAAATCGATTTTCACTTGATTCCAGTACTGCAAAACTAAATTTTGAGGAAGTAAATTAAAACCAGAAAAGTCCAGAGCTCTCAAAACCCGTAACTACACTGTGTAGACAAAATTTTAATCAAACTTTTAAAGCCATGGTTATGATCTGATGAACAGACAGCTTGACTTGATTACATTTTTAAGTTTCAGTTTCTATTTCTGTTTTAAGATGAAAAAGATCATAGAGTGTCAGAAATTTGAATACTGAATAGCAAAAGCTCTTGCAGGTTTAGAAAGCATATAGAAAAGCTGGCAAAAGAAAACGCTATTCCATTGCCACCATCTGCTTTCTGGCATATTGAAGAAACTTTACTAACAGCAACATTTTCTTGCATTAGAATATCTGCTAATTAGTTTTGTTGTAAATTTTTTTTTTTAAATTACCTTTTACACAGAAGGCAAATAGCCAGTTTTTTTGGCTGGCTACACCTTACACCGTGTCTGATAACATTTTCACATTAAGTTCAGTTTACCTCACATTTTTTTCTATCAAATTCCTATCTTTAGTGTAGTCAAAGCCTGCAAAAACTTTGCCTTGCTGAGACTAAAGAAAAAAACATCAAACATACGAAGTGTTAAAAATCGCTGAATAACTCAAAGGAAAAAAGATAATTTTGAAGGCGTTTTGGCTGAAATCTATTTTCCTTTGAATTGCATGAGTGTTTTAAAATGTTAAAAACACTACAGAGTGACTAATGAATGTAGAAGAATGATAAAGAGTATGAGTCCAGTTATCAGTGATGTGCCTAAAACAAAATAATTTTGGACAGTCTGCCATGCAAATATTGACTAAAATGTCATAAATAATGTCTGCAACAAAGGGAATCCTGCAAAGGAATATTCTGTTGTACTTAATGCATTGTAGAGTGTGCCTTTTAGCAAGCAGTACATTACAGAGCCTGAAAACTTCAGCTGGACAAAAAAATCAAAATTTTTCCAGATAAAAATATTACTTTTTTTTTTTTTTTCCCCCACAGAAGAAGACCTTCCAAAAGTTAAAGGTACAGTGTTGTGTTACATTTGGAAAATGGTTCACTTAGAAGTTGATTTTTCAAAAGAAAAAAAAGAGTTGTCCAAAAATTAAAAACAGAGCAAACATAACTACCTCACTGACTTACGACTATTTCCTCTGCCATTTCTAACTGTACTTTCACCAATTTATTTGCTGGCAGAGCAGAGGTTCTTTGCAAGTCTTTATCATATTGTACTGAAATAAAATGCAGACATTAAGTCTACCACTGCCCTGGGCCAGAGCTGAGAGACGGCAAAGATTTTGTCCAAGCACTTCTTAGGATCTAGTTCTACCTTGGTTGCAGAGTCTGACTGCACCCTGCATGTAGAATTAGAAATCAAGATGCAATCCTGCGAGAATGATCACAACACACAGTTTTATATCAGGCAAAGTAGGCAGGAAGGGCTCAGAAATTACTTTCAAAATCTCAGCATTTTAGTAATTTTATTACTTTTTTAATACGTTTAAAATATGAAGTCAAAATGAGGAACATGGGAAGTTGCATTAAAAACTCCAGATTATTTGCATCTACGCTGGCATATTGTGCTATGTGTAATCACAAACAACCCAGTCACTTTTTCTGAAAGTCTACTAAAAAAATTAAACAATCAGGGCTACACTGAAACATTCTGCATGTGTTTTCAAAAATTTAATTTCTGAGAAAGATTTCGCAACCACAGAGATGACAAATAACAAAGATATTTTACATTTCTAAAGCATCTTTCATCCAAGATCAAAGACCTTCCTCAACATTAATCTCAAAATACTCCTTTGAAATAGAAGTACTATTAAACCTATTTTATCTTTATCTAACTTGATCTATTTTCTCCCTAAAATGCTAGTTACTGTAGTATCTCTCTAGGCAGAGCATGACTCTATAGGTTAAGTAACTTGACCAGAAATACTTACTAGATCAGTGGCAGAACTGACAATGATCATGTTCAGGAGCAAAGAATCCTAAACCCTTCCTCCTTCCTAGGCTAATTAAAAACATAAATATACAACTTAAGGAGGACAAAAAAACCCCTCTACCGTCATGAGATTCAGGTGCCAGCAAAGTAAGTGAAGTATCTGGAATCAGCAGGCACATAAAACAGTGGGTAGGAAACAGCTGTAGTAGTGTAGGATAGATGGACAGATCGATAGGTGTGTGAAGGTAACAAATTATATATAAAGAGAACAAGCATGCATTTGCTATTTTCAAAACCTTTTGGAAAAAATTAAGTCAAACTTTCTTAACAAAGGTGAGAAGTCTCACCACTGAGGCACGCACAGGCCAGTGAGAACGGGAAACGCCAGCAGACAGAAGTGCTGCCTGCTCTTCCGCGGAGGCTGTCGCTGCAGAGGGCTGATGCCCTGAGCTCAGAAAGAGCAGGGGTTTACCGCCTGCACCACGGGTCACCCACAAAAAGATTGGTTGGATATGGAGCAGGGTCTGAGGCTGAAGAATTTGTTTAACACTAGACTTATGATTATTTAAAAATAAATTACAGGCTGTGTTACAAACCATATAATTCAGTCTTTGGGCCAAGCTTATTCTTGACATAACCTAACTGGAATTACACTGGGGATAAATTTAGTGCAGTATTTTCATAAGGCTCCTTTTCTGACCATTCCTGCAATCAGGTCATATGTGTCTATAAATTATATTCTCATGCCTGCTTTCTGACACGGATGTTATCAACTATGTTCTGCCGCATCAGAAAACAACGTATGCTCTGTGAACGTGCGCGATACCTACTTTTGATAAAAGCGCGGTACCTACTTTTGATAAAAGCAGCCCCCATTTTGAGAGGTGTGGTTTATAATCCTTTGTGGTTTTGCAGCAGAGGAACTGTTGGACAATGAAGAAAAACATTTCAGCTCCCCTGAAAGTTTGACTGTTCCTTTTCAAACAATACAACACAAGATTTGGGACATACTGCTGACACAGCAACATCAGTGCCTCAAAGAAACTGTGGGAAATGTCAAATTTATGGTCCTATGGGTGATTGGTGGAAGGTCCCCCCCTCCTTCAGCAAGCCTCTGTCAAAAAGAGAGCCTCTAGAAAGTTTTTGGCTACGTCCCAGCAAAGCAGAAGGAAGCTGTATCCCACACTTCCCTTGGGACTTAATGAAATATACAGCCTCTGGGCTTCTTTCAATTTGGTCTTTCAGATTGCTAAACCAGTGAAAGAAGGATCCTAGCTGTCACAAACGTCACATGTTTGGGGTCACCTGCTGCTCGGGGGTTCTCATGCCAGTTGTTGACATAATAAGCACCCCTTACACTTTAATTACAATTCACAGTGTGCAAACTCTGCAATCTGCTTTAAGGCAGACAGTCTTTTAAATCAACACTAAATTCTACTACTGTTCGAGCAGAAATGAGAGGAAAAAGATGTCCAGCTGACCGAATAATTGTATTCAAATATTTGTGATCCCAAAGAAAAGTAAGCACTATCCAGTGAAAAGAGCAACTCTATTGCCTGCAACACTTCAGAAAGCGTAGTTAAAACTAGACTTGCTTCTCACAGTCACGCAGACGACGCACGTGAGACATTTCCATTTGATGAGCTCCTACCATGGGCAGCTCTTTCCGAAGCTCCTGTGAGCGCAAAACTGAGCAAACCTGAGCAGCCAGCTGTGTTTGTCCCCACGTGCGAAGCAGGCTGGACACAATGCTGGACACTGGGATCGTCTATGGGAGGGAAATTCTCAAGCCCTCTTAGTATGAATTTCAACAGGACTTGTGCAGTGAAAGCCTAAACGGGAAGATGTGTTTGTTTTATTCTGGAATGCTTTATTTAGTCCGGTACAAGAAACACTGGGTCTACTTAAAAATACTTATTATTTTGAGCAACAGATGAGAGTCCTTCAGTTTCCTTGACTGCTACCTCTTTTTTAACTGTTACACTTCCTCCTAATAAAGACATATAAAGACCACCAAGCTTAAATAAATGATACTGTCCGGAGAGGAACAAAAGCATCCTCTCCTTATATGTTAGAGAAAATCCATTTTAGCATTTGTGCATCTAAAAATGCCTCTGGTCATTTATATTATTCACAATGCCTTGGTTGAATACATCTTTCCCCATGGAAAGAAAAAGAGCACAAGAGTGGACACGTGCTCTGGGAGTACTTCTAGGAGAATTTCTACGTTCTCTCTGTTAGAAAAGCTGTTAACTTGTGCGCTGGCGGTTATGGATCACACTGTCCACACAGGAAAGTATTCCAGCTTCCCGGTGGCAGCACAACCTCCAGCAGCTGCGCTCCGCACGCATTCACCCTACACGCTCTCAGAGAAACAAAGGAGAAGTCAATAGCGCAATACGAGGGCCTATTCCTATTTAAATCAACAAGAGTGACTTTGGCCATCGGAGAAGGCTGCTGTTGCCCAACTGACTTCTTAGAGAAAAACCCGATGGGTTTTCACCATATTCAATAGGCAAATGCTGGCAAGCTGCTCTTTTCGCCTTGGCCGAGAGGGACACAACCTCCTCCTGCCGCCTTTGCCGTCATCTCTCTCCCTCCTCGTTCACTGTATCAGCGACCTCAGATAAACTCAAAACGTTTTGAAATTATCATCGGACTGTGAAGCACTTCAATGAAAATCTATAAAACAAATTTATAGTGTGCATTCATATGTATTATATATACACTTAGAACAGGATTTATCATTTAGCTGACCTTTGAAGCACTGATATTTTTAGATCCAAAAAATGTGTGTTGATTGTACTTCAACCCAGTCCCCTTACAATGTACCAACTCCTTGATATCTTACTACAGGAAAGATAATTGCAATGAATTTTTATATTTCAGCACATGGGAAGATAAGATTAGACAGTAGGGACATAAAAGCAAACTGCACCACATAAAAGATAAGTTTCTGAAAGTTACAATTTACACCAAATGTTACAGATGAAAATGTTCAAAGCTATTTATAGGGCCTCGTGCTGGTCGCATTATAAACCATGGGAAGACTGCAAAGAACCAGCAGTACCTTTTATTTCATCACTTCTTCCCATAACCTGTAAACCCTTTGGAACACAGAAATTTTTAATGATATCAAGACTATTACTAATTCCCGTTACCACCCAGGTGCCTCAGTAACCTTGGTCCCCAGGTGGTTTGTGCTGTGCAGACCTCACCATCCAAGAGGATTGTTCCTACTCTAATGGGATTATCTACAATCTGAGCAACTCATCCCAAAAGGTAAATAAGCATTTGATTTCCCCGCCTCCCCTTTATGCCCCTATTTGCCTCTGTCCACTGCGTGTCTTATCATATTTTTAATGGGATATTTTTCTTCTTTCTTCCCTACCATGAAGTTGCCACCAGTAGTAGTTTGTCCAGTGCAAGAAATGAGGAATAACAGCAAGAAGGTTATATTTATTTGCATACAAGGTATAAAAAAGCAAATTAAACTAGGGAAATATACTTAGAGAGACACACAAAGTGCCATATGATGCATCTACATGGAGCAGTCAACAGACACAGCCACTGCCCACTAAAGGGCACAGGTCCAACAGCAGAAAAATAACCCAGTGCAAAGCAAAGTTTCTACCACGGCGGCTAATAAACGACATCCTCTGGAATGCTGTCCTGACAGCAGCCAGCACACAGCATCCACCCCGTCCGGCTGAGATCTTGGACTGCTTCTCTGTGCCACAAAACCAAAAAGTGTTATTGGTATAAGGCAAGGCTCCTAAGAACATGCTCAGAAGTGACTTTTCAGTCATAGCTTAACCATATTTTCTACTTTCTTTCTCAAACTTAACCTTCTCTGAGCACTATTTCTATGAATAGTCTCAAATTTCAGCCACTTCTGATGAAGCCCTTTACAAAAAAAGCATTGCTTGAAATTTCTGACAGGGGAAAAGTGATTTTTTTCCCTACTATACAATTACTAAAAACATATCGTGGAAGAGACTCCATGCAAACCTGGAGTGTAGTCTGTTTTCCACAAAGACGAGGAGCAAATGTTGCATCCCCAACCATGGGATTGGTAAAAGAAGGAGCTACTATGGAAACTACTTTGAAAACTTAACTCCATCAGCCAATGCAGTAAAGAGTAAGCTCCATACACAAAATTACATGTAGACTGAATCAACCCTGCTTTCAGTATTTGTGGGTGTGAGCTGTATACAGAGTGTTTGGTGAAGCCCAATTCATGTTCAAAAGAAAATTAAACCAAAGAATACGTTATTAAAAGGAGCCTTTGAAGCAAAAAGCAATGATGTGTGAAAGACAGAACCAGAAGAGTTTATTTAAACACACAGCACAGAGAACAGGCAAAACAGAAATTAGGAAATTAGAAGAACAGTCATGAAGGCACCCAGCAGCCTTTTCCTGGTACTGGAAGTTCTTATATCTATGAATATTTTATCCAGATTCAACTATCTTTTTCAAGTCCTTCCTATCAAAATTCCAGACATTTTCTTCAATAAAATCAGAAAAGTGATTCAAAATGTATTGGTAAAAGATATAAAATGAGCTCTGTATGGATATTACAAAGGATCTGGGAACCTTACACCCCTTCGATCTGCTTATTTAACTATTTAGCAGCACAATTTAAAATTTGCATATGTCTGGTTTGATGCCAAACCATAAGAATAAAGCAGGAATGTCTCTCTCCTCCTATGAATTTCAAACTCAGTATTTTTTAACTTAATCCTCAAATGTGAACTGCATTCCCTTCCTAAAATTACTACGTAGCCCATGATCTAGTTAGAAAAGTATACGTAAGACTTTAAAATAGTCTGCTTTTTTCTTCCCTTAAACTTCCTATCAAAAGTAAATCATTTTGTGAACGTGCTCAGAAATCAGATCTTTCATGCTGGTTCCAAAAGAGGAATTTCTCCATTTAGCAAACCCAAGTCTAAAAATAAGTGTCTAAAACTGAAGAAGTTAGTTATAAAACCCAATTCCTCATTGCACTGCGGTGCCCAACAATGCTCAATGACTAGAAGAATATGGCCTATCCTCTTACTACAGTTTTCTCATCCTGAAGAAGCTGCAGAAATAATCTCTGTGATAAAATCAAGCCATGCAAGTACAGATCCTTCCTCCAAATGTCTCCTAACTTCTCCCCGTCTCGCTTTGTTCTGGTATCGCTAAGGCATTATGGAGGTACCATGCCCATCCCAGTGAGTAAGGTAAGGTGGGAGTGCTTATCCTATTGACTAACCAAGCTATCTGCAGTCCTAAGTCAGCACACGATTGCAGAGCTCTTGTTTGCCTAGTCTCTGCTAGATGCTAATTTTATTACGGCAGGCTAAATAAAACAGGAATAGCAGGGGAGAGTGGGGAAGGGCGGCAGAGGAAAGGCAGCCAGAGACGATATAGAAGTTTATGCAGTCGTGTTTTTATATACATGCCCTGAAACTCAAATTTCTGGGCAGAAGTGATGGTGCCATGTAACTCCAACTACAACATACATGTGTGGTGGTGGACTTTGTCCCTGAAGTCCCCCTTCATTTCACAGACCAAAAATCTACCCTGGAGAAAAGAAGAATGTCTTTCTTGCTAGGTATGCGGTTTGGTCCGAATTGAGGGAAGAAGCTGAAGAAAAATAGTCAGTTTAAGTGTCACAGCTCAGTTAATAGGGGCTGAATCCATTAGTCATGACAGGCAAGCCTGCAATAAATTATGACTGTCTTACGCTCCCCCACTAGGCAAAATCCTTTTCTGATTTTTCTCCACTCCTTATTCAAAAGCAATACCCATTATGTATTCCAGGACAATTTGCTGTGTGCTGTTGAGATCAAGAAGCAAGGACACTGGAGGGGTGAATGCACCAAATATCTGACTTTGCAGGTTTATCAACCTTACACAGGTACCATAATCCAAGCAGGAACTCTTCCCATATCTGAGGCTGTCGAAACACCTACGGACTGCCCCTGCTTCACATGAGCTAAGGAAAGGGCTCATCCTTTAACCCTGTACAGGGACCTCACTGCCAAGTCCAAGTATCACTAATTGTTATCAGTACTGCGCCTAGGACTGCCACGCTGCAGATCTCCCTTTTGCTAAGCACTGTATAAGCAAAGAACAAAGAGAGAGCCCTTGCCTCAAAGAGCTTACGATTAACTAGGCCTACCAGGAGAGCAGGACAAGCACAGCATCTTACTCTATTGCCAAGTGTAAATCTTCAGAGCTCTGGCTCCAACTGGTCATAAATAAAAATGGGAAAAAGTATAAAGTAATTCTGTTCACTTTGTTTCATTTCAAACCCATGAAAGAAAGAATATATTATATGCATCTAAGTCCTTTAATAAATATATAAACCACAGAAAGATATGATTTAGACTTAAAATACCACCTCAGCTCTAAGTACAGTGTCAATAATGCAATATGACAAGAAATGTAGTTTATTGGCCCCCTGTTTTAGGCACAGATAATGGAGCACATCTAAGAAGTGCCTAAAACTAACGCTGAGTGTGAAGAACAGCAAGAAGAATAATTGCTGGCTGGGTATTTATGTACTCAGGACTGACTGGGTCGAAACTCATGGCTTGATTAAGCCTTTCCTTTTTTACAGAGTCCCCCTAACTGACACTCACACACTTTGGATTAGGCTAGCACTGCTAATAAGCTGCAGCACCCTCAGCCAGACATCTCATTTTTATGCTCCTGGCCAAAGCTGCCCTCCCCATGCTGGCTGGCAGCCCCTGGGGCAGGTCGCCGTCCCTCCCTGCCATGCATGGGTATCCCAACAGGTCAAAGAGCTCTAGACATGAGGAGGAAGGACAACCTCGGAGCCATGGTGGGCCATATGGACCGTAGGATGCGCCAGTCCTTGGGGCTCAGCTTCTTTAAAGAGTACAGAAAAGAGTCTATCCTGTGAGCATCAGTAGGTTTTATCACACACACAGACTTGCAAAGGATTAGCCTTTACAAATATTTTCTAACTGATCCAACCATGATCTTGAAGATGGAATTTTATTTCCCTTTTTTCGTGGTTAATTTCTTTATCTATTATGCACTTGCGGAGACTTCATTGTCCAACTATTTTATTATTTGCTACACACAAAAATATATTTGTGAATGGCTCCATTATTTCAGCAGTTAGCCTTCTGGTGCACAGAAAGTTTCCCTTCTGAACAGGCACTCATTCATACTGCTGCACCATTGTACATTTTATGGCTTGCCATACCAAAAAAAATCTTTTCTTTTTTATTTCTTTCAGTGCTCCTATTATTATAATAGTTTAAAAAGTGGCTTCCACTTTATTTATACCACATCACTTGGGTAAAGGATAGCTACCCACAATAAATCTAGTTATTTTCTAAAGTAGATTGCTCATTAAATACTGTATATAAAAGAGCCCTCTGAGGTTCAGTATAATCCACAAAATGTTTTTTAGATATCTCTTTCTACTTAAATAAATAATTGTAATCATGAATGTGAACCAAGTACTGCGCTTATAAGGTTGAATTAATAAAAACTGAACTTTATGTAAGCGTCGGCTACAGAACATTACACCGGTGAAGAATTTCAGGTGCAAATAATCAGAGATTACTACACACAAGGGAATTCACCAGTGGTCATGAATACCCTCAATCTACTTCTGCGAGGTAAGCAATATATTCTCTAATATGATATACTGCAGGCTCTGTTACTGTATTTTGGAAGTTCTTACTGAACTGAAAGTTTTCTTCCTGTTCTACTCGTATGACTACTTATCTGTAGGTAAAGCAATCATTTCTTTAACTAGTGCAATTACAGGATGGAGAATATACCACATGCTCTTAAAATTTTTCTGTCTCCTAACTTCTATACTTTTGACTTAGAGCTACAGGACTCAGCAAACGCTTTAAAAACAGTACAAGGGTAAAAGGGAATAAATATATATGGTGTCTCTGCGTCTTCCTCGGTCTGGCTGACTCAGTCTAGTGGCTGCTAACAAATACAGATCAGTGAGTGAAAAATCCCAATTTAAATCTATGGCAAAGAGTTTTTTTGCCTCTTAATTATAATAGGTTCTCCCAGTGATAACTACGCACTAGGTCTCAGAATTTATTTAAACTCTCCTGAACTGTAGTGGTAATTCAAAATGTGGTGTGCTGTGTTACAGATCAGATCCACAGCAAGATCTGGAATAATTCCATTAAAACCAGTGGTACTACAGAGATTTCTATCAGTTGTGGTATCACTATAAACCTCTTGTAAATAAAGCCTGCATTGTTAATGCTGTCACTGGTGAAGCAAATTCCATAACCCAAGGCAGACAGATAACCGAGGCAAGCTGCTGCTGAGCTACACAAATCATCTCTTAACTTTTACTTAAAATTGAATTCAGGCACAACCACCCAGACTCCATATAAAGTTGAATTGTTACCTGAGTAAAGAACATCACATATTTTCTGAAGAAAAAAGGACACAGCTCTTGAAAGAAAATTAAGATTGCTAAATTCATTAAAAGCAAGAAGGTGTCTGATACAAGAAATGGCAGAAAACTTGTTCCTGATACTGTGCCTGAGGACAGGGATAAAATTTGTCCCTGAAAATCTCCCTAAGTCACAGATAATTTCTTTTTTTCCCCCTTCCGTTTTCTTTTCCCTTTGCCTTTCCTTTTCTCCCTTTCCCATTTCCCTATCCTTCCCTTCTGGAGATCATCTAGTCCAACTAGATTACTCAGGACACAAGACCTGTAGCTGTCTTCTGATGTTGAGTAACATGGAAAAAAAGAATGGCCTAATCTGTTTACCATTAGTTTAATCTGGATTGTAAAACAGAGAGCGGTCTCTTCTTTCCAATTACAATTTCAATTTGAAATCTGCAAACCCAAAATGAGTCCTAAAAAACTCTGGTCAGGTGTAGCCAGGTTATCCCAGGACAGACCTGGGCTCACAGTCTCCACAGGATGTACAATCTTATCACTTGCGCTCTAACTGCAGCTGGCAAGTGACCCAACCTGAACATTCACTACTAATTGGCAATGACAAATGGCTTGGGTGAATAAAGTGCTTCCAGGCAGAGGAATTTTATCTGCGTGGACTCCTGCTAAGTGAACTTCACCAGGACTCATCATTTTTGCCAGTTTCACTTTTGTGAAGACACTTCAGGCAGAGCAAGGCACAATGACAGACAGTGACAACAAAATAAAAACAGGCAGCTGGCACGTGGATATATGAAGCAAATACAGGAGTGATGCAGAAGGAGACAAAGGGAGAGGGGAAGAAACAGTAAGAAAGAAAAAAACCAAGCAAGTTGTAGAGGTATGAGGATGAAGGCTAAAATGTTTCCTTCTATGGAGGGGGTATGAGATCTATGCATTGTTAAGGACACAGAAAATTCCTAGGATTAAATTGGGTTTTGGGTAAAGTTCACCCCAAACCAGACGGTCAGACAAAGACTTAACATCATTTGCGGGCTTGAACAGGACTGAGGGCTGCACAGCCTTTGTGCTGATCTCCAAAGTTGGGGAGAAGGCAATCGAGAAAGAGCGGAACACGTAACAAAAGACACTGAAAAGGATGGATGAAAATGTTTCTCCTGATTTGGCGCTGCTCCATAACTATACAAAGGACTCTGCTGTCTGGTAACATTTGTATTTTTTTAATGTTCAAAAACACACACTTAGAATAATTTTGCCTGATGGCAAATACTGAGGAGCAGCTGTAAGTTCCCATATAGATCCTTACTGGAGAAACAGGCATGACACTCAAAATCCTGCAGGATCACCTCTATATGCACCTCTGTGTATATATAGTCATTGAAGGGCATGATTTTGGGGAACACAGTGACTAATTCCTTTGGGCCCTTTAAAACTGAGGTTCGTACGTCAGTACTGAACTATCCGGCTGTCTACGTCGTAGTATAGTACTTTATTGATGAGGAACAGAAAATCTGTTTGAAAAGCTAATACTGCCGTTACTCTTTAGAGTACCATGTGTTTTTTCCACTCTAATTTTGCTTAACAGTTAACTGAAATCCCCATATTGCTTTCCTCACTCATACCAAAACCTCACAGCGCTAAGAAAACCACAGATACTGTAATAAGTCATGACTCATCCAACATCACCCGAGTAGGAATTACACATTTTACTGTAAGGATATCTAGGCCATCTCTACATCTAACATTTTATCTCGAATAAGGCCAAAACATATCACTTTCAGTATAGCGGGAAAAGGGAAGTTTTTGTGGTTAAAGCAAAGGCCAGTGAGTCAGATGATGTGGGTTCTGTTTCCAGGCCTCACACAGACTTCCTATGTGACTTCGACTGAATCACTTCATTTCTCTGTGCCTCAGTTTTCACATCTGTATGAAGGATGTCAGAATGTCAAATCCATTCATCTTGGTTTCTCAAATTTTTTGAGACATCTGGGTGGGACATGCAAAGTGTTACGATAACTCCCATGCATCTGTTACTCTGCTGTGAACAGAACGTTTATCTGCTTCCGGATGGAGAAGAAAGTTAGTGGAAAGGCCAGCCTCAGACCAAAAAAAAAAGATTATTTACTCTAGAGGAGCAACTTATCTCTGATTTGACCAGCACAATCACAAGTAAAATAATTCAAAGGATGCAGTAGAACAGAGCCTTGGAGGAATAAACACTGACAGACCTCTGAAATCCCTTGACCTTACTCTAGGTTATTGCACTGTGCTGTATCAGATACAGCACTCTTTTTTTATTTATAATTCATAGGCATATAATTAAATCTTGCACATACATTTTGAGAAAGCACAATAGCTAAACCACTAACCCTTAAGCATAGTCTAGCAGTGGCATTTGGAGAGTCAGCCACACTCTCTCACCTATGCTGGCAAACACATTACTCTGGCTGTGAAGGAAACCACAATGTGGGAAGGAAAGCCTACAAAAGAATGAAAACAGAAAGTGTCTAAGGCCTTGGCAGAAGGACACTAAATAAAATAGAGAGTGGTGACTCATTTTGGCAGTGAATCCACCTCAACCCCTTCAAAGGCTTTGGCAAGAGTCCTCGGAGGAGACCCCAGGCTTTTGCCAAGCCACAAAACACCACAATTATTATCGCAGCAGTCATCAACAAAACAGATTTTGTAAACTGACTTGTTGGCACATAGATTAAAGAAGCTATAAAAAGGAATAACAGCTGTTTGGGTTGCCCTATGCAGAAAGTTACTATATAAAAAGTACTTTTACACATATCATATATACGTACACACAGACACACACAGATGCACATGATGTGTACATGAAGAATATACAAACAAGCAAAAGTGCCAAAAGCTTCTGAAGGATTTCATTTCTGTTCATGGGAGATAAATTCACAGGTCTGAAAAGTTGTAAACTAAAGACCTGATCCTCTTCTCAGTCCTACCGGTTTCACAATATTCACTCCACATTTTCATTAGTTTCAATAAAGTTGTTTCCATTATACAAGAGTATAATGACATCAGAATCTAGAACTGATAATGGCTACTTAAAGCAAAGTACCATAGACCTAATTCTCCTCTGACTTACTGGCGCATAAATCAAAAGAAAATTTTTTCATGCAGGAGTCATGCTAATATGAGGGGATAAAATGGCCCAGAAATAATTTAGCACAAGCTACAACATGGAAGTGTCCTAATGGCTCCCGAATTTTTCACTTTCAAAGGTTATGGTCAGTTTTTGTAAGCTTTGCATGTTTGATTATTTATGTAAATAAACAGTCAACTTTAGTAATTTAAAATTAGGTTTGCAGCAGGTGATGAGGGTTTGTCTACCTAGACCTCAAACACAAAGGCAAGAATCATACAGCAGAATAAACTCCTACATTCAATCAAAAAAGTAGTAATGCACAATTTTCTGATGGTGTGTACACTGTAGCTAGGTTTAGAATTTCTTAAACACTGCACTTTTTTATTTAAAGCAGATGAAATATTGTCCTTAAAATTCATAGGTTTGTGTTAAAGTGGCAGAAAGAAAGAAAGATTAAATTAAGAACGATACCAGTATTCTGCTCTAATCTTTCTTTAAAAGTCTTCAAGTCTTCACTAAGGACAACAGTGTTCATTTCTAGTTTCCACAACTTTTTTTTTTTTTTTTTATCACATTGATAACCAAGACTTTTCTTGATTTTTTTTCTTGAATTTGAACTGCTCTAAATTTTGGTAATGCATAATATTAAAATATCCTGAAAACAAGTTTTAGAGAATCTGGTATGTAACTCAATAAATGCATCTGGCTCAATTAAACTCCATGTGCCCTGACTGGTATCCAATACTTTTTTTAGAGGCTGTGTGTCTTAATCTCATCTTTTCACCACAGAATCAAGAGTTCAAATTACATCATTAAAAATAATACCCTGTTCTACAGAAGTGCTATGGAGACATAGGTTGCCAGTGAAAGAGAATGAATCTGAACTAAAGGGATGTTTATAACCTCTACAAAGACATAAAGGCATAGGTTATGGGAGAAACGTGGATATAAACAGCAAATATCGCTGCAAAAGTTATCTGCATCCTTGTGAATTTCCTCAAGCAAATGGATAAGGGCAAAGTACATTTCAGGGTCCTTGCCATTCCTGCAGAAGAAATGGTGTGGCCTATTGACCCAGCACTAGTGAGGATACACAATAGCAGAGATGAAGCATTTGGACTTAGGTGTTGATTGTGTGGCTGCTTTAATACTTTCCAAATGACTGAGGGAAGCTGTCGCATCACCCCTGGATGATAATGCTTGCTTTTCTCTTGTTTCCTTAAAGCGTGAAAATATAGAGAGGTAACTTGAGACACTGAAAACTCCTAACAGGTGAAAATCGACAAGTTGTGGGCTGAGAGTGAGACTATGAGAAATGGAGTTTTTACTAATACAATCCAGCTGAATATAGGTATTTGCATCGAAAGAAAGACTCTACCATTCTGTTATTGTAACTACAAATATTTTCCAGCTGCGTAAAGAACCATTTAATATTTTCAAAATTACTTGTCCTTAGGCAATCTGTTTATTTTCAAGTGCAACCCAAAAATTAGCTAGGACTATATTTACCATTTGTATGCACAGGCAAGCATTTAGCACGGGATGGTCAGAATATACATAAAAATATACACATTTAAAGTTCTTAGATCAAACGATTTGCCTTTTAGTCTTATCCTTTGCTTTTTTCCCTTTTTTTCCTATAGTCCTAGGCCACCTTGGACCACATAATGCATTATACAGACACTAAATTAGCTAGCACGCCAGCAGAAGCAGTAAGTTTCACCTATCCGAGTATTTAAAAAGCTTGCAAGCACACACTGTCTCCTGTGCAGCCCGGAGATCCCTGTTGAGTCTATGCCAAGTCCCTGAAAAGTTGGACACTGCATCCGGTATTTACACTAAGCTAAAATTCTAATCAGCACTAACAGCAGTGTGTTTTAATTCACCCTTATGATTTTATTTCAATCTGCTAAGTAGCACAACTGCCAGAAAGAAACTGCTATAAACTCCAGTAAACAAATGGNGTTCAAAGCAACAGTCAAATCTAGAAGTGAAACACGGCATTATAGAAAACATTCCATCAAAAGCAGCACTCGTCCATTCTAGACCTCTCCTGCTGGGGGCCAGCGTTCCAGCTCATTCCTCAAGATTTGGCTCATCTGCTTCACAGACTTCTGCCTACCAGACTGTGGATATAACACCTATGGCCCAAATGCTGATAAACTATAAATTAAATACGTAATTAAACATCTCCTTGCAACACCCTCATCCCTCCCCTCGCCAAAGTGTTTGGTACTTTTTAGCCAAGGAAGGAAAACGCTATTTCACACCGGCTATTTCACCTCACGTCCTCCCCTGCGCAGCTTTCTGCCAAGTGCTGTGAAACAAGAACACAGTAACTACTTGAATCTCTGGATGACACTATAAATTGTAGTGCCAAGAGGCTGGTGCCAAGTCCGGCATCTTCCTTATTTTGGGAAGAAAAAA
>VZTL01051407.1:0-22575 GCA_013400535.1 Scopus umbretta | reverse complement strand
TAATAAAAAATTATCTTAAACCTGTTGGAGATAAAGTTTGTACCACTTTAGACATGCAGCTCAAAAGGAAAGTCTGAAGCTTTGGTCAAAGCTGCTCTCTGCTCATTTCTTTTCANAAAAAAAAGAATCGGCAGGAAAATTCTGAGAAGTTGGTCACCATTTTGGACCTGTTCAGTGCAGTCAGACCTTGGCAGCCATCTTACAGCTTGGCAACCATTTTGAGAATGTGCCTGGCAAGCTCTCAGAGCTTGCCGACACTGTTTCAACACAGCGCTGGTTAAATATAGTCCAAATTAAACAATACCGTGTAATATCAGGTAAACTCACCCTTCATAAATCCACCCAGCACGATGGTTTACAAGTACATCTTTAAAGAGCAAGGGACGTTGTGCTTTCCATCAAGGCCACCCGTGTGCCTTAACCCTTTCCAGGGCACAGTGCTGGCGAAGTCCCACCGGGGACCCCCAGCACCAAGGCCCCCATGAGGCACTGATGGAGGGAATGCTCCCCCTGGCTAGCAGTGAAATGGGGAGACCGTGGATGGCACAATACAGAAGACATGGCGCCTTTCATTGCTGTTTAACAAGGTCCTGGAAACCCCACTGGGGAGCAAAGGGCCCTCCGGAGAAGGAAATGCTGTGTCCAGGGATGACAGGGAGACTGTACACAACAACACGTAAACCCGCAGCTGTTGTGTGAGAATAACTACTTTCACAGCTTTAATTTCCTGATGAACTTTTCCATGTGCTCCTCTCCCAGAGACAAAAGAAAAGTTTGAGAAGAAAAAGTCATCCCAGACATCCTAATGAAGCCTGGTTTATTAAGAGAGCCCAATGATGGTGAGAGTTGTAAACAAACACTTCGCTGCTTCTCCCCACCCCACAAGATCAGCATGTTTTTGGACCAAGCGCTTTTCACTCCGACAGTGCCAAAATCCCAAGGAAGACTTTGTGCCAGTTGAAGAAAGGCATGGTTGTTAGAAACCACTTTGGCCCAGGAGTAGGAAAAGTGTTTTGCAGATAGACACTCTGGTCATAAGGAGGATGGAGGAGCTGGGGGAAGCACCTCAGTAGTGCTCCTCAGGGCCAGGGGGTACGGCAAGGTTTTCCAGCCGTATTTCTCCCAGTATTTTAAACAATCCCTTTGCTGAAGAAGTTCATTTTTCATATTTAATGTAGTGTAAACACATTTAATAACTTCAGGAGGAATGCGGGGTGCGTGTTTTTACAGAACAAACACTGCTATCTTCAGGACTGCTTCACTAAAGTTTAGTCTACACGAGCTCTAACTCTGTCAGCCTATTTGAATAAAACTTAAAAGATAATATATGGGTAAAATTCAATACTTGGAAAACAGAGTGTGCAAAAGGCAAATATTTGAAGGTACTAAACAGTATCTGAGTATTAAAACGACATTTTGGGGAAGTATTTAATATCTGAAGACAAATGTCCATTGGAAGTGCTTACTACACACATTATATTCTGCTTCCTATCTTGAAATAATTTAGAGTGGAACAGAAAAGATCAAGTTTATGCTCTATTAGCATAAAGTTTAAACTATAAGGGTTTTTTGACCTTGAAGTCTGAATTAAATAATGTCTGGGATTTTTATTCTCCCTCTTTTTTTTGCCCTTTTGAAATTTTAATTTGGGGGGGGAAAAATTAAAAGCCAACTAATTAAGTGTAATTTCATAGTGAATGAAATAAATTAATTAAACCATAATTGAAATGACAATATTAAATATGAAAATATTATGCTGGAGTAGATCAGAATAAAGTCTTGACACTGCTGGATATCTTTTATATTGAAGGACAGTATCTGCAGCTGCATGACGTCAGCTGTGCTGGAATAGTTGGGAATGCATTGATAAATTGCTCCATCGATTCTGTTCTGCTTCACTTACCATAATTATAGCACAGTAATGGATGACATGAGTGATATATTTTTACTTTAGAGAAAAGCCAAGAGTTTGCCTGTTTCTTTATGAGATTAGACCAAATCCTTTCAATTAATACAGCATGATTGATATCTAAAAGTGTACTGGGGTAAGATACTTGCTTCATGTGCACATCTTTAAATGTTATTGGTTAAATATTGAAATAGAATTCAAAGAGTGGTTTCAGTGCTTTAAATAACAGTGTCATTTTGGTAATATGAAAGATGTATCGTCGCAATTTTCAAAGATTTTTCTAGGCCCACTTTAAGCATTTTGATTTTCTTAGCTCCAAAAACCACATTTGCAATTATTATTTGTGTAAGGCAGGACAACTTAAACATTTTCCTTGAAATCTATGGACAACTTTACAGGATCAGGCACCCCACTGAAGTTCCTGCCAAGATTACTAACAGTTATGTTGGGAGAAAGGCCGGGAGGACTGGATTATGCTTTTCAGATATGTATGGTCCAGACTCAGTTTTCAGCTGCTCTCCATGGAAGTCAACTCCCACTGAAACCAACTGATCAGATCCATGTGTAGACCCAAGGACAGAACTTCCTCCTGACTGCTCATGTCCAATCCTGCAAACAGCTATTCTTAAGGCCAAAGGTGTGAATAAAGAGTGAGTAGAAGATGAAGTAAAGAGGAGTCTGCAATGTCTTATTGTTGCCAGGGAACTCTTATGTGGTACACGGCCATCTATCCCTTCTCCAAATCTGCCAGCAGCAGAAGACAGACAGCAGCAAACTGCATGGATTCCTCAACAATGTGATGTAGAGGCATCAGCACTCCCCTGCTCATGTTTAATCTCCCTTCCAATATTCTGTTAGCATAACTTACTGTACTTCTGAGTTGTCATCCATACAAATAATAACCCTTTTAAAAAACTTTTTAGAGTAAACCACTGAAGCAAATGCACCCTAACCCTAGTGTGTTAGGAATAAATAACCGAGTCACCTCAAGAAGCAAGAAAGGAAATGTATTCTTGCAGAGGAGATGTGACAAAAGATGCGAGTAGGTGAGGCAGAGATGTCAAACCACTGTCACAAAAGACAAATCCGTATTACAAAGATGCACAGGAGACAACTCTTGCACCAACGCTGATAAGACTGGGTCATTAAATGCAGAAAACACCTGCACATTTCTCACAACTCAAGCTTTCCTCATGGATACAGGTCCTTCATGTGAACAGAGAAAACATATGTTGTAAAATACCATATATGAAATATTCTTACTATTTTAGCTGTTCTGGTTATGGAAGTCCTAACAAAAGAACCCTGAATGGGTGCTTTTTAATCAATAAAAACTTTTTTCAGCCAGTCCATTGTAACTTCATGCTGAATAATTTCTACATAGAGGTGAGCAAAAAACCCAATACTCGTGGAGTTTTGAATGAAGCCAGAAATACCTGTGGGGAAAAAAACGATGCGACCAAAATGCAGCCCTATCTCACACAGCATTTTTTCAGCATATAGTTAAAAAACAACCGTAATCAATTTCTCTAAAAATTTTAACCTGTCCCCTCCTTGCTAGCAGTAAGCCTATAAGATTGATCTGTACTTATAACTGTTGAATTCATTCCCTTCTCATGTTACAAAGGCTGTCACTGGAAATAAAGTGTAACTTGGGACGGCTGTGGCAGCTATCAAACCTCCTCTGACACTTTAGAGCGTCTGAAACCCAGACTCCCAAGGTTTACATCAGAAAACTCCAGCATGTAGCGAACAACTCAAAACCAACTATCGACCATCCTATTGATTTCTAGTGGGGAAACCAAGATGGGAAAAGCACCAGAAGAGATAGGATTTCTTTTCCTCTCCTCATTGCTAACTTAGTGGCTGCCAAACTCAGGTCTTCTCAGTCTTAAGCCATCAGAGGTTTGTGTTGCAGCTAGCCAGGATGTCTGCCTAAGATAATTCAAGCTGAAAGCAGACAATGTGCAGTGGGAGCTGATTAGCCACTGACTTCCAACATGACCTGTCTCGGTCCCAAAAGAAGCTTCTTGACAGTAAGATATGGAGGCTACAGCACAGCTGAAAAAAAATGTGGTTATCTTTTCAGATGGTATATGAGGACATCTGACTTTCATACGTAGGCAATTAAGAGAGGTGCTTTTTGCAACTGGCAAGTTCCAACCTTGGCCTTTAAAATATTTGCTCATATACTGCAACAACAGGTTTAAAAGAGATTATTTGCAAAAAACTCTCTGCAGCCAATATGAAATATAGTAAGGATTAAATAAACCTCAAAATAATTCACAGTATGGAAAGAATGTGTTAAAAAGGCTATATATTTTTCATCTCTTTTTCTTCATCAACAAAATTGGTTTGCTGTGTGTCTCAGTAACTTTGCTGAAAGTATTCCAGATTTGCACCCATGTAGCTGAAGGCACTTTTGACCTTACGTGGAGACTGGGAAAATAATAACTATAGGTGTGATTTTGATCATTCATAATTTAAAAGGAAATATCTCATGTTTGCTGCAGATCATCTGTTTCACTCATTACATTCCTATCTTAGCTAGTATTTTCATGTTTAATTTGGAGATTGCATGGCCCCAGTTCAAAATGAAAGTTGGTTCTGAATCCCATGGATTTTGCAGCTGAATCTCAGCCACAGGAACACCCTTTTCCAATTATAAAGTGTATGGTTAGGGTGTAAATCCTAGTGCATATTTTATACTGAAAGTCACAATGTTCGCAAAGCTCTCAAGAAACCTCTGAAGATCTTCTGTAAAAACCCGGTAAGTTTGTTGTAAAAAATTGAAACATATTCTGCCTTTAAAAATGTGACTGTGGTACATCCAGTATCAGAGTAAGACCATCAACTGTTACTTTTAATTTGTTACGTTAATGGGCTGCAAGGTCCAAAGTATTTGACATATATGCACTCTTCTGCTGCTCCCCTTCGTAAAGCTCCAGCATTTTTTACACAGCTCTGCAGGAACACAGACCATAACGTCTGGAATGTTTTGATCTTATCTTAAGTTTTTAATAACTTTCTTTTTTATATACCACATATTTTACATTTTTTATTGCAAAACTCACTTTGCAGCTGTTTATTCCCTCCTAACTTTAGAGGGTTCTGCTCATCTCCAGGTCCCCAAAGGACAGAAATTGAGGTGCTGGCTCTCAGCAGCAGCTGTCCTGCGCCAAGGGGGTGCTGCCGAAGTGCAAGGCACCCCCAGCTTCCTCCCCCGAGGAAGAGGAGGCAGAGCTGTGGGGCTGCGGCGGGGCCATGGCCAGGACACCCGGGAGGCAGCTGCTCGCTGGGCAGCCCTGCAGACACTTTACAGCTGCTTTCTTCATGGCATTCCCAAGAAAGTGATGTGACTCTCCCCAGGCGATGAATCCACCTTCTGAGATACAGGGATCAAATTGCACTGCACTTGAACAGCCAGGCTGAATCAAGTCGTCAGGACGGGTTTTTTTTTCCCCACAGCAAGGAGAAAATACAAGTGCATACATTTATAAAGCTACACCAAACTATTATGTAAATACTGCATGTTGAAGTGGGTATTTTAGTTTTATGGTGGGACAGCAGGAATAAGCTTATAAATCAAAGGCCTGGGGTCAATGCTTAAGAAGAGATTACCTCTAAGCTTTACTTACACATTCTATTTTGGCCCAACAATTTGCAATGTATTTCTGGAAAAGAGAATAGTCCCTCCTCATTCCTGCTGGCACAGGGCATGTGGTAAGATGCATCTTCCTGAGATGTCAGGGGCTAGCACGTAAGAAGGGATGGTAAATTCCCGTTGAAGCTGTAGAGAAGGCAATCTGACTTGAGCTACAGTGGGGATAAAACAAATCTACTCGGCTTCAGCCTGGCACTTTTTCTGGCTCGTGACATAGGCTTTCATGCAGTCTCATTGCCTGTCATACAGCTTGTCATGACCCTCACCCTAACAGCTTCGCCTCAAGCCAAGATCCATGAGGGCTCCTTCCAAAACAAACCAGGACAAAGTTTCTCTCAAGCAACGTTTTCCTGAACTGAGCAAGATGCAACTTCACTTCCACCCACGTAGTAACCTTTGCACGTGCCCAGAGGCCTGTGACCGAAGCACATGAGAATGCATGCACCAAGTATTCCAGTTGCCAAAAGGGAGTCCAAAAGCTTAGATGAAGAAAGGAATATCGTGCAGAAATTTCAAAGACATCTCAGTACAATTAGCAAACTACGTCTGCAAATCTGCATCCCCCAGTTTTTTTGAGAACATAAATTACAGGTGCCATTGTAGCGGCCGCTGCCTAAAATGGGGCCCATACACTTCCAGCTGCATCACCAAGCTCACAAAATGAGGTTGTAAAATAAGAATAACCTTATAACAATACAGCATTACTTGAGGAATGAGATTCTTAGTACACAGACGGTATCAGAAGGGATCATCAAAACATTACGATAGATATTAAAATGGAATTCCTGTTCAGATGTTAACTTACATTTATACGTAAAAGCAGCACATTTAAAGTGTGCTTGTTAACATTTGCAGTTACTTTACGGACAGAAAGGCATTCAGAGAGCATCGTAAGGAAGTTACATTGGTAACAAAGCAACTATTTTAAATAATACTAACTGTGTTACTTAACAGAAGTTAACAGTAGAGATTAAGAAGCAGTACACGCGGATTGTTTCATTTTGTACTCTAGCGGCAAAGGAAGATATAACAGCATGTCTGGCGAGAAGAATCTTAATGTTTGAAGTCTCCAGCTACAGTTTCAGGGCTGAGTTACTGAGCACAGGCCAGAGATTACCCTAACTCGGTTAAATGAAAAAACCCGCCAGAGGGAGATTTCCATCCTGCCTTACAGGGTTCGCCGGGACACCCTCTCTGAGTCTCCCACGAATAGCAAGTAACTGCCTGTGATCGAGATGGTAAGCGTTATGCTGAACGCCTTTTTTAGCATGCAAGAAGCATGCTTTCTAACTCTGCAAACTCCAGACCATTTTCTAAAAGGAAAGAAAGTAAAAAGCTTATGTCAGGAAACCATTCCTCAGCGTACCCGTGTAAAAAAGAGGGTGAACACACCCATAAAAAGGAGGGTGGATACATTTATTAGCTCTTTTTTCTCCTTGGACTGAGAGGCACATGACAGAAAACAGAGCGGGATCAAGTCCAAAGAACTATCCTCTTTAAGGATACACTACGTGGTATCATCAGCGAGTCTCAGCCAATATTGGCTAACAGTCGCTGTCTGTTTGCCAAGCAGAAGTTTGCCATGTTAAACTGTCACTATAATGCCACCTTGAAGAGGCGTTATCATCACTCTTGCGATGATACACGGCAACCGTGAACGGAAACCGAGGCCGGAGCTCACACATCTGAACAACAGGCAATCCTGGTGCCATGGATAAGTAACCCAACAGACAGCACTGCCTGCTTATCGCTGCTGCGATCCTCTTCAAATGGACATTCCCTGCAGTAAAAATTACACCATTTTATGACTTTATTATATGCCGGTTACTAAATTTTATTTAAAATACTGAGAATACAGAAACCCATTTTATTATTTCTCTAAATTTACTGCTTCCATTTTCTGAATACAGTATAAAGCACAACAGCCAGCCACAAAATCATGTACGCTTACTTACGATTTATCACAAAATCTCATGGAATTGATACTGACCTAAAACATTGACAACAACTCATTCCCAAGGCAGCTTGCCATAAGACCTTCACAGGTAAAGGACAGAGAGACAGCCAGCACAGAGGCCACAAAGCAGGGGCTAGATTTCCCCTCTCATTAGACTTCTCTTGATATTGAATTAGGCATACAAAACCTGGGGAAAGGAGAGCATTACACCAGACAAAAGTGCTATATGCTGCTGCAGACAAGGCTCACCATATGGGAAAACACTTACATAATATAGCTGCACAGCTTAGCCAGGGTTGCTGCACAAACTCCTCATTAATATGGCAAAGTTATAACATGAACTTACAGAATGCAGGACCTGAAATTTGATTAGATACAGGGTGGGAACTTTTTTTTATTTAATAATGACTGTATAATATTGACCTTAGTAATTACAGACTGGAAAAGCGAACTTTGCATTAACGGCACCATATTGATTTTGCAAATGCAAAAGCACAAAAGTACTTTTATGCCTAGGAAAGGTTCTAGTTACCACAGTTGAAAGACCTTGGGAGAACAGTGTCTTGGAGAACTGTATTCTTCATTCAGTAGTGCTCCTAAGCGTACACCTAACTGCTGTTCTTGCAAGCCCTAATATTTAACAACCTGATAAAGCCTCCTCTGTAGTGCCCTCAGCTCCCTTTGACTCAAGGTGGTACTCAATACTTTGCAGAGTTGGAGTAAATTCGAATGGGTCAAATGCAATTTAACTTATTAAAATAGTTTATTCAATACGTAATACATCAGTGAATTAATATATTATTCACCAATACATTCTGAACTATTTAGCCAGCTGTATGAAATGTTTCTAATACACTAGCTGACATTTTTTTAATTACACAAATACTTTGGGTCGCAAATAACTGTTCACCATTTGGCAAGCCCTACAAATTATATACAGTTAATTATATTCAGGTTGGTATATGGGTTATAAATAACTGTGATAAAACTGTGATATCAATGCTGACATAAGTTTAGTGGAAATCGACATTTTCCTATACTGAAGTAACTGAGAGCTACAAACAGAAATACTGCCTCCAGAAATGTAACTGTAAATTAATAAATTGTGTATATGCACAAAATGACTTTTTAACACACTGCATGTTTTTGCCTTCAGTTCTTATTAATGTCAAGTTTTGCCTTAATTTACACTTTATTTGAGAATTTTTTTTCAATTCTCTTTTTTGAAGTATTGTTTAAGTTACTGAGTGTAAAAGGTTTTCATAGACGGATCCTCTGTAGATTTATATTTCCACGTGAATCCCAAACTTTAAGTATCAACTCTCGAACCTGCATACAGATCTGTGTGAGCTGTCACATACTGCTAACCTGGAGACCAAGTAGTAAGCCAAGCCCCAGGACTGTGGTAGGTGGAGAACCTCAGCACCCAAAAGAGTCCGAACCATGACAGGGCTGTCTAACATGCCGCAGTCATTTGCATTCATTCAAAGGTGATCGGCTTTATAATGACATAAAATTTAAACACAGAATTCTAACAAGTTACGGAGCTCGTGCTATTCTGTAGTCCTAAACCAGTCTGTGAAGTCAACCCTGGTTTGCCTCAGTCTAACCAAGTCAATTTTTTTTTCAGGCTGTGCCTTATGCAATGACAAACCCTACCATCTGTTTGGGGTTCAGCTAACCAGCCTCCTTTCCCGAGATTCCCTGAAGTAGCAACCTGAATATCACACCTGTTTGTCACGACAACTCCCTTTAACAGATCCTTCTGTTTCCCTGTCCTGACTATTATATCTGTTAGCATCCTGTAGCAGGCAAGGGGAACATGACCTCTTCCCATACACGAGGGAAGAGGCTGAAATTTTGAGCCACGGTGATGTAGCCTGTCACCAGGTGTGGATTAGCTGTTCCAAGTCAGTGCATGTCACAGTGCTTTAAGGATGTGCGGAGGCGTGATGAAATTCAACAAAACAACATATATCCTGAATTTACCACATCCTTGTCTGAAACAGTCATGCCTGGAGGGACCATTTCCCATGTTATGGTATGTAGTAAAATACAAAAACAACAACAAAAAAAGCCCAACAGAACAAAACAAGACAAAAAAAATAAAGGAAAATGGATATCTTTTGTGAAAGAACTACTACTAAATGTAAAGCCAGTGGGGAAAAAAAAAAAAAAAAAGGGAGATCATATTCTTCAGTAGGGGAAGTTTCTCCTGTAAATTGGCAGCGAATCAGTTACTAAATGACATGCCTAAAATCAGGTGGTGGATTATTGGAAATGAAATCTTTGTCCTAGGAAAGCCAACGGCAAAAATCCTATTGATTTCAATGGGACAGGGTTGTCTCTCTGGACTTAACAGTCAATCACGCAGAATTGGCAATGGCGTCCAAACGTCCCTGTTTGTTATTAGACCACAGAAATCCGTATTAGTTTGCTTCATCTGCGCTTGTGAGCAGTGCACCAGCACTTCTTTTTTTTGGCATGGAGGTGCAAATAAACCGAGTGGGTTCAATTTTTCAACCCAAGCCACATGAATAAGAGCACTGCTATTTCTCCCAAGCATTTCAGAGTCCATTTTCCCCCTGAAAGGCATGGGCAGCCTCACCACTAATGGGAGTGCTGTGTTTACAAGCAGAGGGGAACTAAGCCTTTAGTGTTTTTGCATATTTGCAATACAGTATGTGGTTGGGATGGGAGGAAGGTTTATTGGAAGAGGAAGACGGCGAGAAATGGTAGAAGAAAAAAATCTGGTCCTCAGAGGCTAGTATTGCTATGAAGTTTGCACAGTTCTCATTTCTCTCAGTTCTTTTCGCAGAAAAGCTTTGGTGAGGAACAATCCAACTAAATGGCAGATAATATTATAAATATTATACGGTGGTATAATGTTCCCATTTAAACAACTTTCCACGAACAACCTTTCAAAATTTAAGTGCTTGGAAATTCTTGGATGACAAAGCTGCTATTTATGATTAATCTTTTTATCTGAAAGCAAAACCGGGTCCAAATAAATAAAAGGACAATAACAGAGTAACAATGTAGAAAGAATGCATGTGTGTGCAGCGCACACCCACGCAGAAAAACAATAAACAGATTTACAATAGTGAAGTGTGTGACAGGCAAGATACTATTAATACGGTGCCCGAAGCCCATCACTTAGATTAAATATTATATGTAAATCGCCACAGATTGATACAAGGCTGAGTAAACAAACGATACAAACTGTAGTGGGTATGTTTGTCCAGACAGGTATTAGTGCAATACAGAAAATGGGACCCAGTGAACGTTTAAAGTGAAAATTTGTGACCTGTTAGTATCCCCAAAATGCCCGTAGAACATTATTCTCCCTTTTAACCTTAATTTTTATTCTCTGTCTCAATTTCTGCTCTGCTTCTCCCATCATAGCCCAAGTTACCTACGCTGACAGCCATAGCAGGCCAAGGTAGCACAGATGGGGCGGCTGCAGCTGCATCTCACCTGCCAGACTGCAAAACCCACCGGGACACTTTCCGGCTCCCTTTATGTCTGTCTTTGTGCATTTGCAACAGCGCCTTTCTCTGGGCCTTTATTGAACGTGTCACCGATGCTGCACGGCTACAGCCACAACGCACCGCTAATAAGTCACAGATCCGCAACTTGTTTCTTAACGGAGGAAACCCAAGACGGGCCTCCCCAAAAAGCGTACCTTGAACATGTCAGTATGGGTTCTGATTTAAAGCAATTCAATATGCCTGGCTCCCCAAAGGCAGCACGCCCGTAGGGACAAAGAATAACTCAATGCAACTCAAGAGCAAGCCCTGCTGGATTAAATTGCAGTGCTGGTGGGCTCCACATTTGATCTCGGTCCGCCTTTGTCGGGGATCGGAGCAGGCACAGGTGGTGGTGCGGGAGCAGCCTGGCTTTCAGGGCGATGGGAACAATGTGCGGTGAGCCGAGCGCGGCAAAACTTTCCTCATAAAGTTGCTCGTTTCGGGCTCCACAAGAAACTTGGCAAAGTTTCCCTCGGGGCCCGATTTTTTCAAAAGCCTTATCCTCCCTTCCTTTGTTTAAAATCTTCAATTTTGCGCCTAAAAATTAAGGGGGGGGGTGGGGGGTGGGGTGTCAGTTTTTCCATTCCCAGCTTTGCAGGCTGTAAAAAAAGTCCCGCTGCCACCTGAGCGGGGGATCGACCGGGCAGCGAGATGCCTGCGTGCTCTCGCTTACTTCCACAAATAATCCCACCTGCAAACGGAGAAGTTGAGTTTCAAATATCAGGCCCTCAGGTTCATGGATCTTTTGAAATGAAGCTGTGTCAGATTTATGGCTTCGGTGTGCGAGCGGAGGAAACCGTGGCCATTTTGAGCGAGTTCTGCCCGGAGCTTTCCGACCTGAACGGCAGGCTCCACTTCAAGATCAGAGCACAGAAAGTTTTTGTAGCGTGTGTGTGCTCACTGAAAAACATGCGTACCTCTGTAAAGCGAAGCAGACACAGAGCACGTCTCCAAGAAGCACGCCTGCCTTCTCCTGCCTGCAAATGCAGCTATCGCCGCCGTATTTATTAACAGCTGTAAAGCGAGGGAAAGTCCCCACATTATGCCGTCCCCGAACTGCTTTCTATTAAAACAGAAGACAATTACTGCAGGCTGTACGCCCTTTACTTTGGATGCAGTTAAAGATTTTGCTGGCTGCTACACCAAAACTTCCCATGCTGTGTTTACTGAATTGAATATAATCTTTTTTTTCTTCCTACCTTAATTTCAATATTTAGAATAGCTTAATTATATCTGATATCTACTAAATGTTAAATTGCTGCCATGGATACTGTACTTGTTTTAGGCTTTGCCCACAACCCAAAATGTAACTGAAGATTAATAGAATGCTGAGATATTTTTGGCTGCAAGTGAAATTTAATGAATAAACATTTAAATAAATTACCCCAGTAATGAAACAATATGCCATTAATGCCTGAGTTATGCTAAATGCTTCACTTCTCTTACAATTCATGCAAATACTCAGGAAAAGAAATTATAGTGGTGAACTACATTAAACAAAATCCTTCCTAAACCACACCCATAAAACAGTGTCTCTACAGTATTGGGAACAAAAACTGTGGCTTGTCAGTCAAAGTGCCTAACTATGGCATATGGGTAAAGGTTTCAGTCTGCTATCTCCAGACTCATCTTATGGCCCGGGTTCAACACTACTGAACTGCTCTCTAGACAAAAGACAAACTCATTGAAAATGGGTGCTGCGAGCTGTCTGGTCAGTGCGACCGCGCAGCCTGCGTCTGGATGCACACAAACTACTGGCATGGGGAAAATGCAATGCGCTTTGGAGGGCTTTTAGAGTTTCCTAAGAGCTGAAAAAGAAGCAGCCTGAAGGTTAAAGCTGGCTAGTCAGAATGGCATACTTGGCTGCATATATAGCCAGGTGGCCTGGGCATATTGGCAAACAACTGGCAAACTGCCCAATACATATGGCTTAGATTGCTTTGCTCTTCCCATGAAGCCTTCTTAGACTCTTGAGCAAGCATTCATTTTAGAGCAAAACGCATCCAAGTGTTAAATAAAATCTTCCCCCAAATATACTGCATGTAACCTTTTCCTTTAAATAATAAAGAGATAACTATATTGAAATAAACTAATTATATTTTTTAATGAATTCTTGCATAAAAGTGACACGTACCCCCGGCCTTTCTCTAAGCGGATCTGCCCTTACTTTTGTTAACTCCTGAAGTACCCAATATGCCATTTTTTCCACATGTACTCTTTTTGAGGGGTAAGTACTCATTACAGTATTTAAGCTCTTAGCACACCATAACTTGCACTTGCACTGAGAAGTCAGGCGCTTGAGAGGCGCGGTACCAGTGTCCTGCACTGCTGCCACCGCACAGAAGTTACGGCAGATGCTCAGGGCTTCTCCCAGTTTCGCATTTACTCTGTGGTTTAGGCAGACAGTTGCCTTTATTAAATGTTAAATGACATTTTATTCTTGAAAAGTGCATTCTCTTGAAAATTTGAAGTCAAGTCCCAATAGAAATTTAAAAATTCAGCAAATTCAAGCAAAGCACTTGACACATACCCCAGAGCAAGTATATGTTTAAGCATCAATCCTACAGCAGAAGTCCTTGTGCTAAGGCTAGTGTAAATACTGCATTAAACATTCACAACAGCTTTGGGGAAAGGGCTAAACACATTTAAACAATTAACACATGCTGAACTCTAAGCTGGTGCTTACATGCCACTGACTAAGCAGAGGTTGTGACAAAGGTAAAATCTTCTAAATTAAAAGCAATGGGACTTATGTTGAAAGCTCGGTCAATGCTTAAGTGTTTTGCTGAACTGAAGCCTCAGTTAATGAGGACCAAGAAATAATTCTCCTCAGTTTCAGAAAAAATGTGCTTGCTCACCCTCATCCCACTGAAACCCCTTTCTGTTTCACAAACAGGAAACTGGAGTTTCAAGTGCTGTGAGCTAAATTAAGACAATAACCTAAGTTTCATTTTAATGGACTCTTAACTACAGCTCTTCAGCAGTTAAAAGATGTCCAAAAAGAGAAAGCCAAAAACTTTTCCAAATGCTGTTTAAGAGCTAAGAGCGAGTTACCCTTACTGTGTCACCCACAGGTAATTCTGCAACCTTAATGAATATAAACCTTGATAATAGTATGTTTGAATTAAAATTGAGGTCTTGCTAACATTTTAAAGGCAAGTGTGTCACCTGCTAGTAAAAGCAAGTTCTAATAAACCAGGTTTTACAATCTTCATCTCTGAAAGGACAAAAACGCACAGCAGAAAGGGATTCAGAGCTGACTTCAGCCCAAGTCTCCAGACACTACCCCCATTCAATCATTTAATCTTCTTGTCATTTCGGTTTTTTGATAGGACTCCCTTTCCTCTATTCTTTGCTTGTTTTGTATATTTGAAGTATAAAATCATCAGGTCAAGGAGTAATTTACTTATATAGATTCTTATTTATATAATGTCTATGTACAAGGAGGACCTGACCTTCACCAGAACCCCTATAAGCCATCATAATATAAATAGTGTACATTATTTACTTAGCTTCCTTACTTCAGTTTCTTTAAGGGGTGAATAATATTTACAGGGATGTTGTGAGGATTAGCTCATTACTTCAAGAGCCTTGAAGATGAAACATGCAATGTAAATGAGAAATATCAAGTATCAGCGACTGATGAAATTATCATCACCATTGTTAAGAGCGGCGTTTGAGAGTAAAATCAGGAGAGAAATGTGTCTTTTCTGCAAAAGGACGTTGCTATAGGCCGAAACACGATGACCTTGGTGCCATCTTTTCCTTCACCTTCCTCATCCCCCTCCTCACTGGCAACGAGCATCATTTTGAGCTTTATTAGAACGTCTCCACGCCAAGTTGGACATGCTCCAGGCAGAGCTGTCCTCGGCCAAGGGCAACATGTGAAGTGCTCTCAGACAACTCGGATGGCCTGGATGGAGGAAGAGAGAGGGCGGAACAAACAAATCGGGGATTGTTGTTTGTCCTGCACAGACTTCGTCACCCGAGCACTTGACAATTACGAATTTCTCTTGTCGGCATGAACTGGAGGCTCTGATGATGGCAGCGAAAGGGAAATTTGTGCATTGAATCCCCTGCTGCAGCGTGCTATTAGTATGGATTATACGTGCCTCTGTAATTTGTACTGGAGCTGCAACAAGGCTCCTAACCGTTCAGATGGACCAACGCTAATCTGTTCTTCTTGTCTCTTTATCACTTGGGTAAGAAAGATCAAAAGCAACCCAAACACTAGGGATATTGAAATTCCACATCCAGATCTGACTACATTTGGCAAAGGATCTGTGGGCCAGATCTTCACTGGATTTAGCAGTGCTACTTCTTTTAATGATTCAGACCTCGTTCTTGGGGCAAATAAGACCTCCGAATCCCACTACCACTGCGTCTGAGCTGGCTGAAATCTGACGATGATGCACTGGAACACTGCGCTGTGAATGCGCTTCCAGTACATAGTATGAGATGGAGGGAGACTGCTGAGCTTTGCAAGGCAAATGAAAGAAAGCCTTTAAGGACAGAGTAGAGTTACCAGGCTTTAGACGTAACCCAAGTACGCTGAATCAAATCAGTGTTTCAGAGTAAAATTTGCTTTTTACCTGGGGAATTGTAACAAACTGACAAGTCAAAGTGAAATGGGAAGGGGGCAACACCGTACAAATCTGAGTGAAAAGAGTTGCTCGAGCTGCTCCCACCTGAGTGCAGGTACTGCCCACGCCTCAGCCCCCTGCTCCCTGCTCCAGAAACACCGATACGCCCGCGCTGCATTGTGCCAAGCCTGCAAGCTGCCCGGCAGAGCGCGATGAAATCAGGCCACGGAGGGTTCGTCTACCTGGCAAACGGCACGAGAGACTCGGGCAGGGTCTGCCGGAGCTTGCCTGGGTAAGCGGGAGCGATCGCAGAGCGCAGCCTCCCTCCCCTGCGCGGCAGAGGCACACATGAGAGCTGCGGGTGATCTCATTTCCAGTAGTTAAGTGAAGTAAGTGCGTAAGTATGCAGGATTGGGGCCCTGAAAACCATGAAGAAACTAGGTTTCTCTTTTTATTGCAGACAACTGCAGTGCCTGTGGACTATTGCAGCAATGCTTCTTTTCCCCAGAGGAGGACCTGGTCCTGGGATTTTAAATTTTCTTAATATAGAAATGACTTTATAAGAAACTTTTCATTAAAAATAAAGACTTGAAAAAAAAGGTTAAAAATATTGCCTAGTTAAGTAAATACACAGATTTAAAGCATATGGATAAAAATGAGTGTTACTATAAACAAAAAGCATGTTTTTAAGAAGAATTTTGCAAAAAGATAAACTTTTTCTAACTGTTTTGATTAAAGTTTTGAAGCTGTTTATTGTAAGTAATTGCTTTTCCTCAAGGAAAAACAGATGTATAGATGCAGGAGTTTGTTTCTTCTCCTTTGTGTGAAAGTACACATGAAAAGTGTTTCTACAAAAGAAATAGAAGAGCTGGAATAATTTATGTTCACTGTAAAGATAATAATAAATTAGTGCTTACTGTGCCTGTAAAAGTGCAGGAGACAGTTTCTCCTGCCTGTCCTCACGCAGGCAAACTTTCTGAATTCTCCGAGATTTAACATGTAGAAAATTATGGAGAGTGAAAGTTGCTCTAAAAGCCTCAGAAGTTTGGTGCTTTTATTGTTTTGTTTTGTTGGGGTTTTTTTGGGGGGGTGGTGGTGTTTAATTTTGCACTTTTTCTTAAAAAAATTTAAAAATATCTTAAAATCTACATATCAAGGTCCAGGGCTGAGATGTTCATTGTCCCCATCCGTGCTGGTCTTTACATTTTTAGAAAACTTATCTGGCTCCTACTGAAAGCAACAGTGCTTCTGGCCCTCGGCTTCAGCAGAATCCGGCCCCAGAGCTCATCCACCTTTTTCTCTGAGACAAAAGGTTGTAAAGGAGGCCAAAAGCTCTACGCTTTGATACCGTTCCCAAACATATGGGAACGTACGGCTTCATGAAACTGCATTTAACAGATGTTTAAAGAAAGACAACTAACAGATCCAGAATGTAGTAATGAGGAAAAAAGACAATGTACATAAATTCAGCTGCATGTCTCTTTATAGCGCTACCAATGCCCCGGAGACAAAATGCAAATGAGCCTACTTATTTGCAATATGACACTCTCCATTTTACATTTAATATTTTAGGTCATTACTAAAACTGATTTTCTTCCAAAGTGATTTCTTCTGGCACCTAAATGGAGGGAGATTTACACAGTCTGCAGCGTATTGTACTTTGTCAGTTCAGAGAGTCGTGAAAAAAACCTTGACTATCAATTTCAGATTTCAAAAGTAAGTGAAGAGGCCCCGTGCAGGCTCCGCACACAACCCCTGTGCCAGCTGCGCGTCCTGGAAACATATTTCTTTTTTAATTTTGCAACTTCTGAGCCCCAAATTTGAGTTGTAGATAGTTTTGGAGCCCAAAGACCAACTGTTCGGTTTAGCAAACTAACAATGTCTGCTCATTTTGTCCCAATCTTTTCAGCTTAAATATTCACAATGTGCCATTATTACTGAATCATTATCTGCCTTTAGCTCTGACAACAGCATCATAAGGGCTATGAAAGGCTCCTTTCTTCTCATGATTAGTCTCTAAAACATTTCCTCATCTTACAGTGCTTTGCAGCTTCCCAGAATGCACCGCTCAATTACAGTGCTGAAATTAACTGTATGCCACTCTTATTTATTGATAAAAGAATAATCAAGTGCTCCAGCCCATAGCCTGCTTTGGCCACAGGTTTTATATCAAGTTTCAAGTAATGCGTTTTTTAACTCTTTGAATCCTCTTATAAAAGGGTGGCATTGTCTGCAGCGCGGTGACAACATTGTGCCGCTCGCTGTGGCGCACAAGATAAAGCACCCTTCATTTGCGTGGGGTAATCTTGTTGAAAATAGTCGTGTACAGCTGACACTTTAAAAATTAATCTTGAAAGGGAAGAGTTTGTTTGTTTTTTTTTATCACTGGGACTGATTAGGCTCCAAAGAAATCAGATGTAAATAAAACCAAGATAGAGAACTTGCTAAACTTCGGTCTGGAAGTTGCACACGCACATTACAAGACGCTGCCGTACGCGTTGCCGAGTGAGATTATTTTAGCTGGAGAGGATAATTGGAAGACTTCTCATGTCTACCTCCATGGAGTGTTCCTTGCGTGGACTGTATTAATTGCTCAGGAACGGAATGCGGGGCTTTGGCTCTCCTACGTGGGCTGTTTTGAAATGTGACATTAAATTGTGATTTAGCAGATAACATGCACAAAGCAAACTGCCCCAGAAACAATGGGCTTGCTTCTCCAGAGGCTGGCGCTGAAATTCCGGTCGACTTCAAAGGGAGCGGACTCGGGCTTCAAGTTCCTATCACTTCTACTGAAGCAAGAAGATTTTCTATCCAGTACCAAAGAATAACATGTAATTGGGCTACAGCTTGGTCCAGTGCAAGAATGAAAATAAAAACACTTTCTAAACCTCAAAGATACTTGCTAAGCCATGTATACATTAATCATTTATACCACATGATTATTGTTCATTATTTGGGCAATAACAAATGGAAGGGTGTGGGGGTTAGTGTGGGTTTTAACAAACCACATTCTATTTAAGCAAAGCCAACTATTAAAGAGAGACCTAACTTGCCAAACCAAGATAAATATATGCCATTATTATGATCACATAAAAGCTACTACTCTCGGCATTACAATTTCTCTTATAATTGGTACTATTATAATTAAATGAATGCATATGTTTACAGTTCTTCTTTGAATGGTGAAGTGATTTAGCAATGATGGTGTCTCTAATTTCTTTTAACTGTACTGGCAAACTTCACTTAAACAGTGGTCTAAATACCACATTGCCACAATAAATTAGTAAAGCAGCTAGTAAAGTCTATATATGTCGTTATTGAGTTTAAACACTTCAGAATAAAGCAGCTATACACCCTTCAGTATGCCCAGGTAAAAGAAAAAATATACTCCTCAGATGGAATAAGATATGTTAAAATTCTTACATAAAATACATATTTAAAATATGATATACCAGCAGTCACAAATGCCTACAGCCTTGTAAGACTGATCAACTGCAGAAAATTTTCCCCAGGAGTATCTGCCCCAATTTTAAGTAATACAGTTCAATAAGACATTTGTAAGCTGTCAGCTTACATGAAAAGGTGGCAAGACGCAAGATATATGTATGTCTTAAATATTCTAAGCATTTATTTGCCCTGACACTCTAGTCATTATTATACACTAGTGCTAGAAAAGTTAACAACAGGCTTTTTCGGATAATCAATTTTTATATCTCTCCACCGTAAGAATTTGTACTGCATCCATCAGCACAGCATCCAACAACTTGGATTACGGAGTGAGACTAAGCCTGGAGTCCCATGAATTGCCGAACTGTTTCCCAGAACACAGAATGAGGGCACGTCTCCCGCATGTCAAATGAAGGCATAGGGGCTTTTCCAACTCCACTGTTACGATGGGACTCGTGGTTGGAGATCTGAAGTGGCGCTCTCTCTTTCTAACCAGGGCGAGTATCGTCAGCATTTCCCATAGTGGCTGTGGCTGGTAAGGAACTTACCTGCAGGAAAGACATTTGAGTTTGTGTTTCTCGTGGTTTGACCCAACGCACTGTAAACATTTTGAAAAATTTGGGTTAATTTGGGACTGTCCTCCCTCAGTTTTGTAATTCCTGTGAGTTGAGCCAGTGCACGAGACCCTGCAGATGTTTTAGTTTGGGTTTGAGATGCTGATTTGGACACTGAGGTCCTCAGGAAAACCAGAATTTGCTGACCCAGAATGAGACATGGTTGAAAGACAAAAGAAAAATGAGTGCAGGCTGAAGCACAGGCTGTACACAAAATGAGGATGGTTTATGGCAGTGTTTCAGCATGCGGGCAAACAGATCAGGAGAAAAATCTGTTACGTTTCCCTCCAAACCAGGTGAATATAACCAGCAGCCCTTGTAAAATCTGCTGGAGTTTCAGGCCAGCAGGCGTGGATCATTACTCCAGAGGCTTCAGAGAAGGCTAAAAAACCAGGATTTTTGTTTTCAAATCTTTCTACTAAGCCTGACCAGTAATTCTATTAAGAAAAATAAGGCAAGCTGTAATGTTTGAGTTTAATAAGTGAAACACAGCAAATATGTGAACAGAACTTCTGACTTAATATTCTTTAACAGATGTTTTATAAAGTACAGATTTAAAAGATTTGCCTGTCTTATTGTTCTGGCTGTTGCCATATTATATGGCTACATTTTCAATTCCAGATTTCCCCAGCTGTAACAGTTAAATAGCGAGGGGTATAAGCCTGGATACTGTAGGCAAAATGCCCAAAATTATTCTCTCCCATGGAAAAACACCCCAGTATAAAGGCGGTGATGAGAAGGTGGAGTTAATCCTTTTGGCAAAGGAATAATCTCCGTACTCTTAAAAATGGATATGGTCATTTTAATGCACACTATTTTATGAATGATGCTTTAACTGTGCTGCCAATTAGCAGAGCCTTAAAAATACCTCGCTTATACAGGCCTGATAACTGTCTTTCTTAACCTTTAACTGACCTTTTTTGTTTTTGCCATGCTCATAAACCAGCATATGAACTATCAAAGGGAACGGCACTGAACATCGATTTGAATGTTACATATTAAAGAAGGGGGGAAAAAAAACGAATAAAAAGAAAAAAAAAAGGGGGAAAGGAATGAAACACAGCTGGTCAGCCAACTTTTAAAAACCATAAGCAGAAAACATGCTCTTCTAATTGGACAGAGAAGACAAGATCTGGAATAGGTGCAATTTTATTACTGCAACAGCGATTCACATAGCCCACGCTCTTTTCAAAGCATGAGCCCCATGGAGTTTTATCAGACATCTGGAGCAGGGCTCTGGCAAGATGCTGAGGGACTCAGGCTCCCATTGATCTCTGCACTGGCAACAGGCACTCCAGCCTTGCAGAGGCAAGCTCTCTCCAAACATTAATGGATGAAGTATTTTGCTCAAAAGTGTACAGAGAAGGGTATTTTTACTTTTACCCAGGAGGTATAAGGTGTATTTCAGATATTTGGTCTTGAGACCCTGTGACTCCACAGAAAGTCAGAAATGAAACGGCTGACAAGAGGAGGCTATGGTAGCCAATCTAAGGCTATTGAGTTTTTCAAACACACCTAAAATAGACTCCGCTATATTTCATCTAAAACTGTGTGTATTCAAACATATGGCTAAGGGAAAAGATATATGCAAGGGCTTATGCACACACAATGTTTAGCATCTACTTTCAAAACGTATCTCACAAGAATTTCAGGAGGCCCCAGAATAGCAAATATTATTTGCTTGATTATTAACATCTTCTCCTTTTATACCAGTCCAGTCAGTTGAAAAGTATGCAATCACTGGGTATTTTTGGTGGCCTCTCAATCATGTCAAAGATCATAAGACAAGCAGATGGTGTACATCTGGGCTTACCCAGCAGTAAGGAAAATATCTCCAGCACAGGTAGAATGATAAAGATGGGACTAAACATACACCATTCCTTTTGGACCCGTGGAACGGGATTAGCCCCATGTTTCTATTTACCTGTCTGGAGCAGGATGACCTGGAGAGGTGCAAGAGCAAACAGCACTTATGACGTGAAACAAAAAGAAGCCTTGCAACATCTCCTGCGCAGCCCTCGGCCACACCACCGGATTAGGCTGCCTGGCTCACTTAATGCGGAGTTGAGAAGGAGGAAGTTAATGAAGGAGATTTGCAGGGAGGCGATGGGGGTGAGCCTCCCTGGGATTTCAGTGGAGACGTGACAAGGGGCCAAGCCACCCCATAGCATCAATCTCCAGCAGAAGGCTGTTTATCTCTGCAGACCTGTATCGATTTGCACTGAGAACCTGCCCCAACCCCTCGAACATTATTTAGGTTTGTTTTGGCCACATGGTCAGAGTTCATATGAGCAACAAGTTTATGGCCAAAGTCTGCCCTGAAGCACAATTTTGCCCACTTGCATAAGAGCAAAAAATCGCCCTTGGCTTGGCCTGACCTCATGCTTCTGAAGCTCAGGATGAGTTTTTAGCAGTAGTCTCAAAACCCAAAGGATATTTAGGAAGATTATGAGAGTAAAGGCCTGTTGCTATTCTGCTGTGAAGAGGGCTTACTTGGATATAAGGGATGAAATTAGCAGTATTTATTATTCACATCAGGTGCAGCTATGTGTGCTGTAGCTCCTAACACCGAACTATAACCTTTTTTTTCCATAAAACTGTCTTGAAAGAGACTGATCACCTTCCTGCTTGGGACATCCAGAGTCTGTCACTAAAAGTCTGGGAAGTTAAAAAAGTGTTACTTTCCATCATTAAAACAGTACTATCATTATACTGCATGGAAGCCTCTATTGTAAATGCTAGGATGCAACTAACTTTGCATATAGACTAGCTTAGACACTCTGCAGCTTACAGAGCACTCGCTGCATTGTACCCAGGATCTAGATGCTATGCATACTTCGTTTGTTCCTTCTTTTCTTCTTTTCTTTTCTT
>VZTL01051405.1:13429-55131 GCA_013400535.1 Scopus umbretta | reverse complement strand
TTCCTCTCCCCCGTCTTCCCCCTTTCTCTCCTCTTCCCCATGTTTCCCTTTCACCATTTTCCTCTTTTCCTCTCTCTCTCCTTTTTTCTTTGTTCCCCTTTTACCATCTTTCTTTTTTTCTTTTCACCTTCTATCCCCTTCCCCCCTTTTTCTTTTTTCCCATTTCCTTCTTTTTCTCCATTTCCCCCATTTTCCCCCTTTTAACCCCTTGCCCACTCTTTGCACCTTTTCACCCTTCCCCTCCCTTTTCTCCTTCCCCCTTCCTCCTTTATTTTCTTTTTTCTTTCCTTTCCTTTTTACTTCTTTCATCAATTTCTCTCCTTTTCACCTTTCTTTTCTTTTATTTTTCCTTTTTTTTTTCCCTCCTTTAAAAAAAAAAATAAAAAATTAAACCATTCCAATGGGCTGGAAAGAAACCAAGACTGAGGAAAGCAGCAAAGCTTGATTTTCAGTTTTCACCCCCCAGCCTATGCAGTCACTATGAGGTTCCTCCAGCTCCAGAGCAAGAAACTTGCTAAAGCCAGAGCCTGCAGGGCAAAAGCATCTCACCTTGTTGCAGAGCCTGGGGCTCCTCGCTGGATTCAGCCCTGAGAGACGTTGAGGAGGGTGAGGGGAAATGGTCGTCTTAGTAGGGGTAGGAGTTACAGACACAGGAGGTTGCCCAGACATGGCCATGAGCGCTACAGGAGGGCTGAGTTGTGCTGGGAAGGCGACGCAACGCTGCTGGGAAAGGAGAGGAAGGGTTGGTTGGGGCATTTGGCTTCCTCTGAAATAGCTGCTTGGTTGGAAGGGGGTAGGTGGACCAAAATTTGCAAATCCCAGCCCAATTCGGTGAATCCGTATGTCTTCTCTCTGTCCTGCTCCCTAGCAATAGAAAAGTTCCAAGGTGCAGGTTAGTGACCTGACATTTCCAGATTTCTCTTTTTGGAAGAACAGCTCAAGACCAGATTGACCTGCATTTTTGATGCAAATGTGGAAACCCCTCCCCTCTCCAGTACGATGTGGAACATTTCCTTTCATACTGAGGGCAATGCTCTTTTCAACTCAAGAGGAACCACAGGTATAGACGTGCTTTAGTGTGAAAACCCAAACAAGCCCCATAAATAAAGGTAACAATAAGAAAAATAATATACTCCTTGCTGTTCTTTTCTGCCCAGTCCTGCTAGATTTTCAAGTTCAAGCTGATGGACAGTTTTGTTGTCTTCTAAACCACCTGCTCAGGAGAGAAAACAAAATCCTCATCTTTGGGAGGCCCTGGAGACAGCTCCCTACTTCCAGGCTGTTCAACTTACTGACATGACCAGGAACCTGACGTTTTCAGGGAAAGGGCTTAAAGGGTTAAAATACTAGAGCTGTATCGAGTCTCTAGCTCTTGCTAAAAAATCACTAAAACATTCACTTTTAAAAGATAACATGCAAAGGGTGAGAAAAAACAGGTTCCCCCCCCCCCCCTTTACCCTTTATGGAAAGACCTGTGCTTTTGTGGGTATCTGAAATACCTTTTTTTTCCCCATTTCTTTTGCATTTGATATAAAAAAATCCCAGTCCTATCTCTTGTTTCTCATTGTAGGCCTGATGGTGGCTTATAATTGCCAGTGTAAAAAGAGGGACAAGATGTTAATTACATCAATTAGTTGTACAACAATTTGAACACGCAACAAAGCTATATAAAGCTCAGTTTGGATCGTAAAATGACAGGGGAAAGGCCGATTAGCTGGTCACTGCATCTCGCCGCTAATAATAGCCACTTTGTGTTTGCTTATTTCATTTATTCATGCAGCCTGAATGCTTTCAAGTGGCCTGTTAAAGACAGATTTCCCCTGGGGGGAGAGGCGAAGGTATTGCAGATGTCGCGCTCTAGTTTCTTGCGGGGAATGAATCCGAAGGTTTTTGTGTCTCAAGTCAGTGATTTTATAGGAAAAGTCTCAACCTTTGTCGAATGGGATGTTTTGCCCTGTGGACTGCGCTGGATGTAGGTCCAGCTAGGCTGATGTCCTGTAGGTGTCAAGTGAACTCCACGGCTCCAGAGACAGCCCTTGTGTTTGATTTGAACCCACCTGCTGTTCATTTCATCCCATGCCTCCAAAGCTTACACTACCCGTGAACACACATTCCCTTCTCCATGTGGCTTAAGATTTTATAGAATCATAGAATCATTAAGGTTGGAAAAGACCTCTGAGATCACCTACTCCAACCGTCAACACAAAATACCATGCCTACTAAACCATGTCCCACAGTGTCACATCCACACGTATTTTGAACACCTCCAGGGATGGGGACTCCACCACCTCTCTGGGCAGCCGGTTCCAATGCTTCATCACTCTTTCAGGAAAGAAATTTTTCCTAATAGACAATCTAAACCTCCCCTGGCACAACTTGAGGCCATTCCCTCTCGTCCTGTCGCTGGTTACTTGGGCAAAGAGACCAACCCCCTCCTCACTGCACCCTCCTGTCAGGGAGCTGTAGAGAGCGATCAGGTCTTGTCTCAGCCTCCTCTTCTCCAGACTGAACAACCCCAGCTCCCTCAGCCGCTCCTCACAAGACTTGTTCTCCAGGCCCTTCCCCAGCTTCGTTGCCCTTCTCTGGACACGCTCCAGCCCCTCAACGTCCTTCTTGTAGTGAGGGGCCCAAAACTGAACACGGCATTCGAGGTGCGGCCTCACCAGTGCCCAGCACAGGGCCATGATCACTGCCCTGGTCTCTCTCGGCCACGCTATTCCTGATACAAGCCAGGATGCTGTTGGCCTTCTTGGCCTCCTAGGCACACTGTTGGCTTTGTATCAGTCCCTCTTCTGCAGGCTGAAAAGCCCCATGCATTCTGGCTGGGAGCCTGTGCCATACATTTGGCATCGTTTTTGCCCGCTTCTGCACCCATTCTTGACCCTATGTATCTTCTCTGGGACAAGGATGGGAGCCAGAATGATTAAAAACATTGGTGCGCTGTGATTTTATGGAGTGGCATAGTGACGGTCATGGTTTAAACCTTTATTTTTTGCCTTAGATGAGTGGGGACAGGAGCATTTCTAGGTATTAAGCTGACTTACTGACATATTATAATACCAAGACGTATTTCCCCCAAAGGATGGTTCTGTTTTGAGCCTATCTCTGTGTAAATCAAGTAGATATGTTGTATGAGATTGCTTATTTGCTCCACTTTCCATTAACTACGCTGAAGTTCAGCTTCCGTTTTGCCGTGCTGCTGGGAGGTCGGTACTCACCCCGCTGAGTTTCCATTCGACAGATCTCTGTGAAAGGTTTTACGAGGCATCAGGACTGTGATGTGAGGTTGGGAGGGTAGTAGCTGCTTAGTGTTGAACTGGCTTTTTGCCAAGAGATTGATGTAGCAGACTAGAAGGTTGGGTTATGGTTTTTTTTCCTCATCCAAGTCACGAACAATTCAAGAAACGATCCAAGTTCTAATTCCTTTTCACATCAGTAGCAGCACAATTATTTCAGTCATCAGTGTCTTGGGCTAGTGCATCTTCTCTGTGGCTGCCTTATCTCATTTCCATTTTTTAACCCTCTTCCTTAAAGTTAATTAACATCTGAGCTGAGGCATCCATAATAAAATGGCTTATCTTTCTGGACGTTGCTTGGGACGATATCATATGAATATAAGAAATTTTGGCAAAGACTAACAACAGTAAATAAAAGCAACCGGGGTGTTTCCTGTCTGTGTTTCTTTCTTCTCTGCCCCTGGCAATCAGAAATGCAAAGGCTATTAACAGAACTGTCTAGAAGGACAATATTTGAGAGCTGATTCATGCAGCAGTTTGCTGAAGGCTGGATTTGCTGTTCTGTGCCGTTGGGGTTATGTTCCCCATTTAGCCTTCTCTCCAAACCCAACACAGTGCATCTGTTCTGCTTTCCACTTTGTGACTTTATTTATAGATAGTAATAACATCACATTCCATAAACAAGCTGTGAAATGCATTTCTATGTATTATTTACATTGGGATTAGAGACAAGAAAACATTCACCGTGTTCTTTTGCAAACACAACAATTACATCCACCTATAGGCCTTCATTCTTTGCAAAATGTAATGTAAAAAGTTTGTAGTTTCCTGTGTTTTAACTCTCCTTATTTATCAATCAGCAGAGGAAGAATTTCAGGTTTGGGGGACCTAAGGGGTTTTTTTTATGCCAGCTCTCCCACTGGATTTCTTTTTGTGGGTCTCCCCAAATTTATTATCAATGCATTAGGCCAGGCCTTGAGCTGGTTTAACTAGCATCATTCCACTTCTGTGCAGAGAGAACTCTCAATTTACTCCAAATATTTATCCAGTGCAGTCTCCTACTCCAATGTCATCATTAATATATTCATTTAGCAGCCTGTTTTTCAAAATGATATTACAGTGACCTGTGCACCCATTTCTGCCAAGAAGTACAGGTGTCTGCAGATATGACTGACTGATCAGATCCAGGAGGACATCTTGTCTGTAAACCTTCTGGGACACTTAGCCAAAGGTACTTTCCAAATCTTTAATTACAAGAAGAGAGATCTAATACCTCTCTTAATTCAGAGCAAAATGCAGTCCACAGAGCAACACCAGGAATGGAGAATGTGAAATATTTCATTCTCCAATTTACTAATGAAATTTGGCAGGTCAGTTTAAATTTAAGCAGCTTCTTGAGAAGATATTGGGTACTAAATGGCACTTCAGTAGAAAAAAAAAGAGGATAGCATGAAGCAAAGGCTGTTAGTTGAAAACAGGAAAATTTGAAGGAGGAATGAGACCTCCCACCCCCTCAAATTAATGAGGGTGATTAATGATCCCAGCGAACTCCACTCAGTTTAGTATTCTCCATCTCTTTGTGTTTTTGCATAACAACTGCATGCCTCCCAAGGAAGATGGGCTCAGGAAAGAGGTGAATGGAATATGACGACTTGAGAGGTGCATGAGTATGGGCTTTATCAGTCCCTTCCAAGCGTAGCTGATGGATTCGGTTTATTTAATTGTGGATGTTGAGGATTTAAGTATTGCCACCTGAGCATGTTTTATCTAACCTATTTTACATCCTTTGGGATGAAGTGACTTGTGCCCTGGACTCCGTCAACTACTTTACTAGATCTCTACTGACTGTAAAGGGATTTCTCATGACAAGCATGAAGGCAGGTGTTTGTAGGTAGACATCGACAGTCACCACTGGAAGTCAGCCTATATCCCTAAAAACTCTTTGCTGAATGACTTTCTTGGCTGATGAGGTTTCATTCAGCGTAACTAGGGCTTCAAACACCCCACCAAACCTGAATGATCTCTGTCTTCACTGCCCACGATTCAGATTACTCTGTACCAAGCCCCGCAAGAAGAGTTAAGAATCATGGCCCTGGCACTTCAATAAGAAATATTTCATGTGTGTACAGGGAGATACTATGTTATGGCGAAAAAGCTTTCAAAAGTGAAGAAAGATAAACAAGGTGCTAAAACTGAAATGGGCTGTCTAATGTATTTGTATACAGTTGTCAGCTTTATGAACAGTCCATAAAATATATATTGCGAACCCCTCTTACAGCTTACATATAACTATCAAAACCAGAGAAGTTAAAACAATTGAAACACTAACCAGCTGTTTCAGTGAATAAATGATGAGACTGAACATAGGAAAACCGTGTTTGATTTGATGGTTCCACAAGAGCAATTGCACAAGCCAAAAATACTGGGAAGGGACAGATTTTCAGCTGGTGTAAATCAGCCATAGCATAGCATAGCATAGAATAGCATAGCATCACACAGAATATCCATGGGATTTTCTTGGGTATTTTACCATCTGGAGATCTAATTCTCTGAATATAGATCATACTGACCTTTTAGTCAAGCAGCATTCCAGTATGAGATTATTAACAATTATTATTAATTTTTATATCTCTATTTTTTAGTGCAGGCAGCCTCCAGTTGTGGGTCAGGATCATATTGTGCTGCACTAACTTTTAAAAAAGGGTTTTATTCTGTCAAGCTTATCATATTAGTAAAATCTAAGATACAGAAGGTGGACTCGGTTTCAGTGAGGCAGTACTGTCAGTGTGGTAGGTTATAGGTTACAACACTGTTTCCTGGCCTGTTCTCATTTTTTTCTGTCTGAAGAATATACAAACAGCGCATTGTCCTTTTGAAAGCTATGAGCTTTCAGTGGTACTAACCACACTTCGGCTAGAAGCACTGTGGGCATAAGCATAGGTGCACATGAGTCCTCTAGTCTTTTATATAAATCATAGAATCATAGAATCATAGAATCATAGAATCATAGAATCATAGAAAAGGTTGGAGAAGACCTCTGAGATCATCCAGTCCAACCATCAACCCAACACCTCCATGCCTACTAAACCATGTCCCAAAGTGCCACATCCACACGTCTGTTGAACACCACCAGGGATGGGGACTCCACCACCTCCTTGGGCAGCCTGTACCAATGCCTCACCACTCTTTCAGGAAAGAAATTTTTCCAAAAATCCAATCTAAACCTCCCCTGACGCAACTTGAGGCCATAAATGTTTATCGAGGTGTTCAGCATGTCACTGTAATTTATTAACTTTTTTTTCTTTTTGTGAGTAGAGCAAAAGAGATAACCCTTAGGATCTCAGTAAATGAGACCATTAAGGAAGGGGACACAGAGGAAAATTACAAGCTCTGATTAAGAGAAGAATGTAATAATCACACTACACTGAATTTATGCACAAATCCAGGAAACATGATTTGCCATGCCTGAGTTCCACCATCAGAAAAAGGTATGTTGTTTGAGAATGTGTACTCTCCATTCTCCGACTGTAATTGTGATCGTAATTCTAAATACCTCCTCTGTAAAGCATCTTTCCTCCAGTTACCACCTGCTTTGAGTTCTCTCCAAGTATCAACACCTTGCTCCACAGATGTCACCCACAAAGTTTCCTCAAATGCAAACCTTCAGCCATGAAGACCACTGCCCTTGGAGCAGAAATGTTATTCCTGGCTGTGAGGCCAACCATCCCGAACACTGCTATGTCATTGTAAATGGCTCAGACAAGAGCTGTGAGAGCAAGGGAGTATTGGGAGACTCCTTCCCTCTTGCAATGAACAATGAGCTCCATCTGCTTGGTTTTATATCCAGGAGGTGAATGGAGCCTCAAGTCAATGGAGCCTCGAGCGATATTCAGCAAATCAAATGTCTGTGCGAGATGAGTTGAATTGCTCTCCAGGCCCCGCTGACCAGACTGACCAGATCTCCACTGACTGCTGTGGGACTTTGACAGCTACGCGTCAACACTGAGATTCACGTGCCTGGATCCGGACCTGAATCCCACCCAAGGAGTTCAGTGACTTTGGCTATTCTGAGAGTCAGAGAGGCAGCTCTTGATGGTCCCTGTTCATCTCCCAGCTGTCTCTGCTGTTCACTAGAGCACAGACAGTTCTGAACTAGCTACCTGGCTAGCACAGCAGCACAATTCAGTGTGAAGGACACTAGTGTGGCCCTAGGAAAGATCTAAAGCAAGTTGACCACCATCCAGCAGGGCTAAAAGCTCAGACCTTCTTCCCTTTCTGTCCCCAACAGTTACCCAGTGGAGAAGTTCTCCTAGAAATCTCCACCAGTCTGACGACATAGCCTTATAAAGCTATGAGAGCAGCAGAGGTGGATACATCAGAGCAAAATGTGAAACATCTGAAGAGCATGCATGGAATATTTCAGTTAAAAGGATCTACTTGATACAGGCAGACCACAATCTTGTCCTTGGTCTCTGGGGCAAGGGCAAATTATCTGGCTCTTGTTGCTCACCTCACCTCAGCTAAATATAGTAATAATTACCTACCAAACTCCCAGGAGAGTTAAGGATTAATTGCTTCGTAGTATTCAACATTTATTTTCACGCAATCAATGCCACTGGGAGCAGAAAAGTAAGCTTTGCAATTGCTACTACATATCCACAGGGGACCATTCACTCATGAAGTACTGGGATAAAACAGTTTTCTTAAAAAATATTTTTTAAAAGTCTTATTTATGTTTGGGCAGAAAAAGAGAAACTCTTTTTCTTTTTTTTTTCTTTTTTTTTTCTTTCTTCTTTCAGGAAGAACAAACTAAAAAGACCTATGCAAACAAACAAACAAGCAAGAACTTTCTCTGAACTCAAGATGGCAGTCTGCTGGAAATCGAACGAATTGAGGTGAGCAGAAGCCCATGGATTATTAAAACAGCACTATTTACACTGGTAAAACCGCTCCGGGGGACGGGACGTGCTAAAGACACAGAGGAAACAGGGTGCCTGCCGCCGCTTCCCTACTTTCTTCCGAGAGCTTTGCAGAGCAAAGGGAGAGAGAGGAGGCAGTAATGGCAGTGTTAGGTGTGCAGAAAGCTGGTAAGCAGCATACCTATCAGCACTACAACCATAGTTCCTGAGATAAACTGTGTCCAGGGGAGGTAGGTGTCCTCCCGGGGCGTAGCCACCACTCTTTGCTCTCACAAAGAGTCTGGCAGCAGAAGCCACATGAAACAGGGCACCCAACTTCTTGATTGACACCAGAGATCATACAAGATAAAAGCCGGGGCTGAAACACGATGCCCTAGACGCTGAGATAAAGGCTTCACCTTATCATTAGAGGATGTGACACAGCTGACATTTTTGTGGAGGGGGAGGGAAATGGAACATTTTACACAGCTTGGTCAAATGTCTCACACAGCTGCTCCGTACAGAGCGTATTGGCTGCTGGTGTCCATTGATCAAACCCCAAACAGTTTCTGACCGGGTGATGAGCACCTCTGCGGCGAATATCACGAACTGTGTTTACGACCTTGCCAGCTGAAAAAGGGGAATTTCTACACTGTAACTAATTTCTGTCATAAATGTTGGTTTATGTTGTGAACAAATGTTGCAAGTCATGGTGTAAACTGACAAGTGCAAAACATAGTGAGTAACAGGTTCAGGGCTTTTCCAAGGTGTCTGCTTGTACTGCTTCTCCAAGATCCCAGGTTTCATCCACCTCTGGCTTTACCAGCTGTGGACAAAATCTCCCAAACATGTGAGACTGGAGCTGCCTGAGTTTGCCAGGAGCCTGAAACCAGTTCTGAGAAGCCTGAACTGCCACATTTGTCTCAGCAAGAGTTAAAGTGGAAAATGATGACCTCTCAAATGTCAACATTGTTCATTGCCTTCACATTATTAACGAAGATCTGCATGGTCCGTTGCAGCAGGTCTGGGCACTGTGAGTGCTGGAGCCCTGAGGGCTCCGGCAGAGCCCTGGAGGGCAGTGGACTCTGATTTAAGGGTAGCCAGACGCCAGGAAGGAGGTGGAGAGCAGGAGTCAGTGCCCAGCAGAGCGTCTGGGGCCACACTGCAGAGCACTATCCCATTTTTTCAGGCCTGCTGGGTGGAGTGACTTTATTCTTTTTTCTAAGTCCAACCCCAGCATAAGGAAAGGTTCAGATGACTTCCAAAACACTGAACATACACCAGGACAGTCACTGGGATGTATCTGTCACAAGAGCTCCTGCAATTTTTTTTCTGATTATTTTCCACTCCCAAAATGAACAGCAAACTCAGCTGGCCTTCATTCCCCTCTTTTGCATGCAAAGAGGGAGCTCTTTCATCTCAGCAGACGAGGGCCTTGGCCCTTCCAGCTGCGTTCCAGTCAACCGCTTGCCCCAGAGCTGTACGCTGGGCTGGCGGCTGGCCAGCAGTGCGGGATGCCCGGACCATGCGGGTTTTCCCCCAGCAATGCTGGGCTGCCCGCAGGCGTCGGGCAGGCAACGGGTGCAGATGGATCACAGGGTCTCGCTGGAGCCTGGGGCTCGGGCATGGTGATGGAGAAGAGGGAGAGGGGAATACGGCCCCCTCTTCCCCGCGTGCTGAGGATTTTTTCTTTGCAGCTTAGTAGGAAACCACCTGAGTCTGAAACCTGCTAACTATCATGCATCTCAGAAATCTGGTTGTTTCTGAAGAAAGAAATTAAATCAGAGACTCTCGGAGTGGTTAATGCGAGGTGTCTGCTTGGAGGACTCTCCCGGGAGCTCACTCTCTCACACCCCAAACAAACCAATGCCACGCTCATATCAGTGAAGAATGAAATTCTGCAGCCCCCTGGGGTTTTTCTGGCAGTTGATGAACACCCTTTATAAGGCTATTGATTTTTCTTCTGTTTGCTTAGCTGGGATATCCCTTGTTTCCAACTCAAACCTGCTATTGAAAATCCTTGCAGCAAAGAAATGAGAACAGCTCTTCTTGCCCCTTTTCACTCAATTATAATTTCTTGGAGAGGAGGAGTCCAACCATGTGTTATGGTTGGGAGCTCTTCCTCGTGATCAGGTCTTAGAGACTTACTGTCTGCTGCAGTTCAGCTCTCTTGGTTGAGCTGCTGAATATCACAGTTAAGGGTTTATGTTGCTTGCTTGATTCCCTCGTCTGATGCATTTCTTATACATCTGCTGCCTCCAGGATATAGTTGTGCAAGCAAATTAAGCATCCTTACTATATGTTAGCAAAGCATTACATCTGCTAATGGAGAGACGTATTATGTTCTAAGTCCCTTCAATGCATACGAAAAATAAAACCGTATCTGGGGGGAATAAGAAATGACAGTTTGTTCTCTTGAATGAATGCTGTCTGGGAAAAAATTGTCTGACATAAACGTAATTTTCCAGACCATTTTGCTGTTTTTTTTCTTTTCCCCAGACAACTCTTCTTTCCTTGTAAGCAGAAAATAGTTTCATGCCCAAAACCTTCCAGGCTGACTACACAAACAGGGAAACCCTCTTCTAATCCAGGGGTATTTGCAGACTAAATCGTGTTAGATTTAACCGGATTGACAACAACAGATTCTCCATGGTTCCTGTCATTTTTTGACAGTGTAAATGCCAATGACATAATGATATTCCAGAAGCAATCATTTCCCAAGAAAGGCCCAAGAGATAAATGACAGCGAAGGAGTTAAAGTCTATGGCATTACATTGATGCCTGTGAATTGCAACCATCTTCCAGGAGGTTTGGCGCTGGCTTTTTCAGGGAAAAAGTTTTTAAACCGCGGATGCTTCTGTAGCCATCTAGAAAATATCAGGCATATAAAGATGTGCTTCCCATGGAGAGCTAAATGTTATCCAAGAAGATGACATAATATATGTTGAGGGAAGTGAAACGTCAGGCTCCAGTGCTTTTGAGTTAAGATAATGGCATTGAATTTATTAAGCTTTTCTGACGGGTAGGCTCTGTGCTGATGTCTTCTGTATTACCTGGTGACTCTGAAAGGGATTTCACAGAGAGGTAACTCGCCTTTCTCAAGGGCAGAAGAGTTTGGTACTGAATTTTGCCTCCGAGGTGCTACATTGCCATGCCTTGGGGTGGCTCCCCATGTATTAAAGGCTTAGCAAAGCCCCAGTGACGTTCACTAGGGTTCAACAAAGTTTTATTTATTTACTTTATCGAAACACATGACCCTTGGCATTTATAACATTAATCTTCTCCCTAAATGCCACCTCTTGGATTGTAAACCCTTCAGAGCAGAGCAGTTTTTCAGATTTGTGTTGCATGCTGCGTCACACACATTTTGGTCGACAAACAAGTACTTTGTCTGGGAATAGCAAAGAGCAATCGCTCATGCTCCACAGCTTCATCCAGGGTGGGGGTGCCATCTGCGTACTGGTCCATCTTGGGCTGGAGATAGCCTGAAAACTGGGCTGTATGCAGTTGGCAAAGGAACTAATATTCTATTGGAAACGTTGAGGACAGCATCAAGAATTCATGGCTATCCTTATGGGAAATTTTGTTCTCAGGTACCCAAGTTTTTGGTCACAGGTGAGACAGGGGTCTGACCTTTTTAAACAAATACCCCTGCTGGTCCCATTGAGATTCTACTACCTTCAGGCATTCGTAGCAGGCAAGATTCCCAGGAGAACCTGGGGGTGACTGGATGTGTTTTACACATAAAACAACCCATTGACAAGAGCAGCTGGCCTAGAAAAGTGACAACGTCTTTTCCTTCCTTAATGCCATTAGTTCTCTGAGGCTGAATTCAAAGGCAGCTGTGCCATGTCTCAGACTGTTCTGGGGAGGTGAGTGGGTTGTACTCACTCTGCAGTGAGTCATCCTCATCTTGTTTAACTGCAGCTTACCAATTTTCATTTGTTTATGTGTGTGTTCCAGGCATATCTGATCGATGATGCATGAGGCTCTGCAAACTTACTGCACCAAGTCTCCACGCTTTCCATCAAAGTTTTTCAGCAGTATGGGTGGAGACCACAGGACACAGCATCAGGGACTGTCGTGGTTTAACCTCAGCTGGCAACTAATATATGCATCATATGGTATGGAATATCCCTTGGGTCCGTTGGGGTCAGCTGTCCCAGCTGTATCCCCTCCCAACCCCTTGTGCCCCCCCAGCCTGCTCGCTGGTGGGGTGGGGTGAGGAGCAGACAAGGCCTTGACTCTGTGTAAGCACTGCTCAGCAATCATCAAAACACCCCTTTGTTATCAACACTCTTTTCAGCACAAATCCAAAACACAGCTCCATACTAGCTACTATGAAGAAAATTAACTCTATGCCAGCCAAAACCAGCACAGATAAGCAGATCTAATTTGCAGATCTAAAGATGTTCTGATTTGTCCATTTATCCACACCCAAGTCAAACCAAGGTTCTCTGCGACCCTGTATGCCAAGGATGACCATAAGATGTGAGACCTTAATAAATTCCAAAATGAAATCCAATCTTCCAATTTGCTTACAAGTGAGAAAATAATTATTTTAAACAATTTAAAGCTAACAAGGAATCTCTTAGTTCGGGGTTATAATCAGCTAAGTTTTCTTTTTAAGAAATTGTCCACAGTCAGTGAGAAAAAAGTAGACTTGTTCTAAATTTAAGGTACTCAAATCCTATTGAAGCTGGTGGAGTTATAGTAAGTGCTTAAAGCTAAATGTCTATTCAGACTGTTTCCTGTCTGGGGACTTACTCAGGGCTTTCTTGAGCTGGGTCAAAAGTGTCCCAGATCAGATAAATAGGACTGTATATCAGAGCAACCAGTCACACCCAGACAAGAGTCAAACATCATATAAAGAGATATCAACAGTGGCTGTCTCCTATCTTCTCTCTGCTGCCAGTGCATGCCTCACTTGCAAACCACAGGCTGCAAAATGCACTCTGAAAGGGAGATGGCTGGTTTTAACTCTTTAGTGCAAGCAGGGTGAAACCTGTTGCACCTTAAGGAGCAGCGATAACATTTATACCTTCTCTGATAACCTCCTTTTGTCCCTGCAGGGACTGTTTGTCAAGGCCATAGAGCTTGAGCCTTTGCTGGGGCAGTCCCCAGCAGGATGAGTTTCACAGCAAGGAAATGGCTGCGCTTTTCATGTTGTGCAAGGCTTGGTCTGTCCCTCACAGCAAAAGGGCCCTGTAATAAAAGTCAGAATTTACATCTATTTCTTTAATTGTAGCCACAAGAGGAAGTACGCTCCTTTTCAAGAGCCAGCCTGTAAATAGTGAAGTGTTATCACAGTGCACCACAGTCTGCATCTTTAGGCAATCTTCTGGCTTTGCTGGAGCCACTCTGTCTTTTGTACTTAAAAAAGAGCATTGCTCCCTTACACAGCCTCTTTGTTGGGCTTTCTGGGTGGAAGTTGTTTCCTTAAAAATAGGCTGACAATGTCATTTGAGATGCTGCATCATAGCCCTGTGAGTGTGGTAAACATGGTGCAGGATCTACAATACATCTGTGCTTTTCTGGACAGGCAACGGAGGCTGGCCAAGACGTGGGTACTGTGTTGGAAGTGTCGCTCTTTCAAACTGTCATTGTGGTTCTGGAGCTATGGGACATCACGTTACAAGTGTTCATATGTCTCCCCAGTCTTTTAACAATCTTTGGGAGTTTAACCACTTGTACCCAGGGGATGATGTAGCTCATCCTGATGAAGACAGCTGAAACAGGCCAGATGAATCCCCTTCGAAAAAAGCCTATGCTGCTCAGGGTTGACTAGTTCGGGTGTAGAACCCCAGGCCGTAGACGTCTAAAGCTGGATGACATAGATTTCTCTGGGATCGAGGGTTGTGTTGTCTCCAGGTGTGACTAGCTTAACAGAAAGCACATGCGGGACCCGCTCATCTTGACCACAGTCTAGACCTTTCTCCTTGGCAATGCTCTAATCTAGGAGTTCTTGGTCATGGCTAGTGATATCTCCTCTAGATGTGCCCTGTGCTCTGGTTTTGGCCGTGTAGTAGGTCACTTCAGGCATAAAAATCGTGGTCTGAATGGAAATCTTGATGCCGAAATGCTCCCAGACACTGTTGTCGAGGATTTAATTCAGAGAGACAGCACAGCCTGTGAACCAGGACCCTCAATTCACATCTGGTACAGTTCTTCACTTCAGCTATTTCAGCAAGCTGACACTTCTCCTTTTTATCCCTTCAATTTGCTTAGATTTTAGGCTTATATGTCCAATCCATAAAGTTGGTAAGTGCAATGGTTATACAAACAATAACAGCCTGAGCTGAAATTATTTGGACTTCTGCTTTGAGTTGGGATGGACATCAGCTTGAAATCCACTTCTACAAGCATCATACTTTGGTTTTGGTACATAATTAAACATGATAAATTATCCTAAAAACTGTAGATACATTAGTGTAACCCTTTGTATTCCATTCATTTCCAAAGCCTATCAAGACTTCTCCAGTTCTCTATTGTTTAAAGAGAGGGGAAAATAGAGGCAGATAGCTAAAAAATCCATGACTGTCATTAAAAGGATTTTAAAAAAATTCCTTTTCTTATCTAGCCACAGGAGAATTAATAATCACCTTGTGAAAGCAATCTGAAGAATATTTATGGAAGCTAAGACATAAAACCCTGACATACTATGTACTTATGATCCTCTTTCACATATATCTCATAACAGTGATTGTATCTCTGGTCTCTGGTGAGACCCCACCTGGAGTACTATGTCCAGCTCCAGAGCCCTCAACACAAGGACACAGACTTTTGGAGCAAGTCCAGAAGAGGGCCACAAAAATGATCCAAGGGCTAAAGCACCTCTCCTACGAGGACAGGCTGAGAAAGTTGGGGTTGTTCAGCCTGGAGAAGAGAAGACTGTGGGGGGACCTTATTGCAGCCTTTCAGTACTTCAAGGAGGCCTACAGGAAAGGTGGGGACAATCTTTTTAGCAGGGCCTGTTGAGACAGGACAAGGAGTAGTGGGTTTAAACTAAAGGAGAGTAGTTTTAGATTGGATATAAGGAAGAAATTTTTTACAATGAGCGTGGTGAAACACTGGAATGGGTTGCCCAGGGAGGTAGTGGAAGATATCCCATCCCTAGAAACATTCAAGGTCAGGTTGGACGAGGCTCTGAGCGACCAGATCTAATTCAAGATGTCCCTGCTCACTGCAGGGGGTTTGGGCTAGATGACCTCTAAAGGTCCTTTCCAACCCAAAACATTCTATGATTCTATGATTCTATGATTCTATTTGCACAGATATGCCATGGAGATCTTAAGACAGCTTTTCTTTTCAGGCATAGGAACTTTGCAAGCACTGCGTAGCAAAATGTTTTGANCTCCGTATAGAAACTGGGAGAAGTTGGCCGGGGGGCAGCGATGGCTGCTCGGGGACGGGCTGGGCATGGGTCAGTGGGTGGGGAGCAACTGCATCACTTGTTTTTTTTCCCCTGGGTTTTGCTTCTCTCTCTCATTATTCTCCTTTTCATTGCAATTATTATTATTGTTGTTGTTATTATTATTATCATTATTATTATTTTATTTAAGTTCTTAAACTGTTCTTATCTCAACCCCTGAGTTTTCTTACTTTTGCCCTTCCAATTCTCTCCTCTTGCCACTGGTAAGGGGAAGGTGAGCAAGTAGCTGTGTGGGGCTTGGTTGCTGACAGGGACTGAATCATGACATGCAATGTGCTGAATCAGCTCCTGGAGAGTGACCCTGTTTTGATCTGAGCACAGTAGACCATGATCTCCCCTGACTAACAAACACTTGCAAGGTGGGACTCTCCTAGGAAGTGCAGTATTACCTACACGTTCCAAAGCTACTTTGAGAGGTGGTAAGTAGATCAGAAGATCAGTGAAAGGAAAACATGATGCTCCTGATAACTAATTAATTAATAAACTAATTGGCTGATTAACTTGGGCACATCACTACAATGATGTGATATTGACTTATACCATACCTGGCTGGTCTGCCAAAGTTTTGAATATCTCTGAGCAGGTTTGAGGTGTGTTTTGTTGTGACTTCAAAATGGCTGGGATAGCTGACTTGTAGTTGTGAGCAGAGGAGGCCACCTGCAATGTCAGCACTCTAATAGTATGTCAGTGAGAATACCCTCTAATAGCCATCTGGCATGCTGCAATATCTTTAGTTGTAGTTACATCCAAAGCCACAGGTCCTGTAACTGTGCAGAACCATTTACCATATGGGTATCTGGAAATTTATGAGGCACCACCAATCATATTTAATTCACATCAGTCTCCAGTGAATTTATTGGAATCATGAGGGGGATGAATCTTACTGAGATGTGGTACAGAAACTGAATCAATTTCAAAAAAATAGCCATTTTTTCATCAAAATCTCTATAAAATCAATCTTCCACTTCAGAATGTAGCCCAAAGGCTTGAAGCTCACTGAAATTACTCAAATGCAAAAAGAATGATTAATTACATGCTCATTTGGGAGGAGAAATGTAAGACTGTGTCCCTAGATTCATTTTTCAGGCTAATTTAGTAGTCTTTGTATTGAACAGTCTCTTTTGATGCTGGACTTTAAAAAATATCCAACATGGAAATTTGCCTTGTGAAGAAGGCTCCATTTCAATTATAGCTGTCGAAATAAAATTTAAATTAGACGTTACTATACTGGATCAAACCATGGTCTGGTTGGTGCTGTAGGCTGTCTTTGATAGTGACAAGCATGTGGCAGACCTTTCAGGTTACTGGAAACCTGATGCAAGATATACACTGTATATGTATGGGCTCTATCACGGAGGCAGTCAGCTGCTCATGTCATGAGTGCTCACTTTCTCTATGGAGCCATGCAACAGACATGGTCTCAGGCCACACAGTAAGGATAAAACCCATAATAGTAGGCTGCTATTGGGGAATGATCTTTTTAAAGTCACCTTCCTTGCCATGCAGCAAATCACTGTGGTCTCTTTCTTCCACTGAGACCTCAAACGCAAGGACCAGTTGGCTGATCTGCTGATATGAGTGCCTGATGCATGGGATCCTCCAGTGGGAACAGAGCAGCGTTACTGCACCACAAACCCATGACAACCTGGGACAAGGTGAGTGAGTCAAACACAGGACATTTAAAAAGTGTGTCTTATGATTACAGCATAAAATGGGACAGGTCTGGTTAGGTGACAGGTAGGAAGGAATCATGAAGCAGTCAGCTCTGAGATAATTTAGCCACATGAGTAGTTTCTTCCTAATCCCTGTTTTTGGTTGTTTTATCTCTGAAGCAGGGAATGTAAATCCTTCTCCCAAAACTCTCTAGTATTTTAAAATCATAGTATTTTACTCTGCATATGCTTTTTAAAATCTTGGTTGGCTTCAGTTCTACCTTGCAGAAATTGGTTACGGTGGCTAACTGTGTGGGAAAGTAGTCCCTTGAATCAGCTCCTGTTTCAGAGATTTTCATGGATTTAAAGGCCAGATGGGGTTATTAGCTCATCCACCCTGATCTCTTACATAGTATGTGGGATGGGATTCACCTCACCGTTATTTAAACAGTGAAGTTAGAAACAGGCTACCTGCTCTAAAATGAGCTGGTTTCCCTCTGCTCCTTTTACAATCGATGGAAAAGGATTATTCCCTGCACAGGGTAAGTCATTCTACTCTGTGATAGATTTTGAGTCTAGGATATAAAAATTACTGGGACTGTGGGCTTCTTACAGTGAGTTCACTAAATAGCCGTTGGCTGAGGCATAGCTCCAAGGAAGGTGAGAAGTTTGTGCCTGAAGGTGTCAAGAGATGGAGAATCCACTGCTTTCCTTTCTTGTGCTCCTGATTTCTCACCCTTGTTATTAGAAACCAAACTCCAAAGGTATTATTGACTGCATTGACACTGACTATAAAGAGGACCTCGTGCAAGTAGCTCAAGGGGAGATGTGCGCCTTCTAGTATGATGAATCCATCCCTATTCCCTGTTTCTGGCTGCCTCATCTCCCAAAAGATTGAGTAGACAGTGAGAGATCTTCAGAGGTAGGTGATAGCAATGACTGTTGACAGAGAAAGATTTCCACAAGAGGGAGAGGGAAGGCAGGAATCAAGGAGATGAATGTGAAGGGATGTGAGAGAAGAATACAAAATGAGTATTAAGACAATGTGCGTTGAGAAAAATCAGGCACACTCTGACACTAAACCAAGAAGACTGATAAAAGTGAATGGCAACTAATTTAAAATTGGTAAAAGGAAGCTTGTTTAATTACAGAGACAATAAATAACCCAAGGAATTAATTGCCACCAGATAAATTTAAAGCCAAAGGCAAGGTTAAGAGGGAGAGCATATATCTGTAGGTGGCATTTATGGATGACCATGTTCCACTGAAAATCAGTGGATAGTAGGATATATCTGCAGCAGCATTAAACAGAACAAATTCATGCTTCAGAGTACAAACTAATAGCAATAATAGGGTACAAGCCAACAAAAAGGTAGCGGGATCTGTACTTTTACTGGCAGCAGCTTCTGAAATATGTAGTATTGCTTAGTGCTTGAGACAGACCTGCCTGTGAAACAGATATTCTTTGCCACATTACCTGAGCATATTACAGTGTGAATGAATGTTTTTTTTATGATGCCTTTTTGGAGTAGGAAATAACTACATGGCCAGAGGAAAGCCATGGAAAACGTACAGGAAAAGGAACACACATGTCCTGATATAGATTAATTCAGATACCGTGTCTAACTCTTTTCATTGACTATACAGTTAAATGGAAACAGGAACCCTAAACTTTGAGTCATTTGTTTTGCTCTCTTGAACAAAAGGCCACGGGATTTGTAATTAGGATGTTGAGTACCTGTAACAGATGGTCTGATTAGAGCCTTTAAGGATTTGTCTGAAATAATCCAAATAGTTTGTAAAGGACAATGTATTTGAATCCTGGTCCCTAGCCCTAATCACTGGTTCAAGCTGCCATTTTGGGTATGCAATGAGATGTAATACGCAGTCCAGCCTGATAACTCCTACGTGGATGCTTCAGTTAACTCTGATGTTGGTATTTCCCTGCCTATGCCTGAGCAGCTGCCCTGCTAACGGTGTCTGGGTGTTACGGTGGACATCAGACTGATTATAAACCAACAGTGTGCTCCGATGGAGATTAAGGCAAATCCCATATCAGCATTCATGAGGGTCACCATGGCCTGCAGATCGAGCTGTTGTCCTTCCCCTGTTCAGCACCTGTGAGGTCACTCCTGAAACCCTGCAGACAGTTCTGCTCTCCCCCACCCCTTCCAGCTCAAGAGGGATGTGAAGAAGCTAAAAGGGATTGAGAAAAGGGCTACCAAAATTGTCAGGGGCCCAGAGCATACACCTCATGTAAACATGCGGAGGGACGCAGCATAATACGCAGGCCCCATTCAGCAGGGCAGCGACCAGCCAGCCAGTTCCCAGCTGTACTGATCCATGGGACTTTCCCATACCCATCCACAGAGCTCTGTACTGCCCGATGTTGACGCACTCTCTCCAGAGTTGGGGGAAAAAAAGGAGAAAAGATTAGGGTTGTATTCCCAATCATCTTGTATTGGTTGTATGGTTAGATTGAGTTACATGAGTCATATTCAGTATCCTTAGAGTGTGGAATGATGATCTCTGCACAGGCTGAAGAAACATTTCTCAGGCCTGAGCTTGGCTTGTATGGAGAGGGAATAGATTAAATCACTTCTTGAGGTTCCTTTTAGCTTGTTTTGCATGATTCTGCATCCTGAGCACTTGTCTTGACATTTTTGATTTAGCTCGGTTGTATAGGCAGCAATCCTCCTGCTGTCACAGTATGCACTATTGATTTATGAAACTAAAGTAAATACAATTGGAACCTGAAGATTCATTAAGAGTGACCGTTTCTGCCTGTGGACTTAATATGTTTACAGAATGACACTCTACAACCTCATTTGAGTCTTGTTCACATTCATGGATTCACCTGTTGAATGATAAGAGAAGAAATGATGAGTGCACAAAATCGATCTTCAGCACTGAAGTCTGATTCCCTGGGAATTCAGCATTTGCTTCCTCAGTCTGGGATGCCAATCTGACACAAGTAAATTCAATGACTGTAGAGAAGCTCTAAAGTAGAAGTATTGATGGGTCAAACACCAAGGAAGGAGGTTAAAAGATACAGGATTCCTTCAGTCCCTTCTTAAAAGTACAGCTGCTAGCTTTGGGTCATTCCTCAAATGCTCTGAGTCAGACTGAAAAAAAAAAATCCAACAACATACTCTGATTATTTGTAATAGTGTTCTGGTCTCTTGTGATCCCTTGAATAACCTCACAGGAATTTTCTAAAAGGTAGTCACAAAGAGATTTTTTTATTCCTTTTTAAGCAATGTATTGGCTTCTGGATACATGAGTAATCCTCTCTGATGTTGTCTGCCTTAGATCTCTTTTAGCACTGCAACATAACAAAAAGGTAAATTAAATGTATCAGTTTGGAAGCCTTTAATTGGCAGCCAACATCAATGGTTCCAGTGAGAAACTTTGGACCAAATTTAACCAAAGGGAATTGCTAAAAGGTTTCTTGAGAGAATTGGTATCTCTGTTTACATGCCTCTTCTCTTCTCCTGGACAGTGGTGGTAAGAAGTCAGTAAGTCAGTAAGTTATTTTCATGTCCACAGCGGCTCTCACAATGATGAATCTCTCTGTCTCTTCCCTGTTCTGTGCATCGTGCTCTGCCTGTCATCTCCCTTGGATGTGCTTTAACTACGTTCATCCCAGGACCGAGGTTTTCATTGTTTTGGGGAAAAAGTGTTCAAGTGTGATTCAAGGTGTTAGGAGCAGAAAGCCGTATGGGGGTTATGCTCCCAAACCGTCAGGTGCACGTGGGAGCTGACTCCTCTGCGCAGTGGATGCACAGAAGCAAACACTATCAAGACGTAAACAGGCATTTTTGTGCTCCTCAGAGTGAGAATGGAGGGTTGGTGAAACAACAGTGGAGCCACAGAGAAGATTAAATAAGGAAGCAGTCAGCATAAAGATGAGATTCATGCCACATAGTTCTAGACACCAACGTCTGACTTGGATTCCCTAGGGACCCCTTAGGCTGTGGTTCAATTAATCCTGATATATGCCAGATGAGTCACACGCTAGTAGCATCACACCTTATCTGGCGTGAAGGATTTCTCCTGATGACAGTTTCAGATAAAAAGTGAATGGGAGACGTAGTCGAACCATTTTATGAGTTAGGACCACAGTAAAAAACCTCAGTTGTGTCCCTTTGAATGACCTATGAAGTTCTCAGCAGTGCTCACCACCTTGTATGTTTTGGAAGGCAGACAGTGCAGTGCTGTATTTACATAGCAAGGTCCTGTGTATGGTGAATAGATAGTTGCAGGCTAGGTACAGGATAGGATAGATGCAATAGTTGTGGGTTAGATGCAATAGTTGTGGGATAGATGCAACAGGTGCAGGATGTGGCCTTGTTGGGTCCATGTGGCTTCTCAAGATCGTATGAAAAGGGCAAGCAGCAGCCCTTCAATCTCTCTTGACTACTCCACATCCAGGATCAGGACTGTCCCTGCTGCCTTGGTGGCACTTACAGACTGCACAGCAGAACGGCCTGTGTGCTCATGCCTGAGGTGCTCAGGTATTGGGAAGGCCTTAAGATCAGCTCCTGAGCCTCACCCTGAAGTGATTTATGAAAGCTCATACACTCATTTCCACCAGCTCTGCTGTGAAGATAATCCCCAGCAGAATGACAGAGCAGGCAGTCTGGCTGGTAACTGCTTGAACCTCAGGTTAGAGCTGAATTGGCAACTCAGGCTTGCCCATCTTCAGAGCAGTGCTGATAGTCCTCCCTCTTGTGCAAAGCAGTTTGTGCTCTCCAGAGGAAAGCACAAGGTAGGAGTTAACGGTGATGATGACCTGAGCGAGATGTTTTGCAGACACATACTAATACCAGTGGTGAGGGCTGGCTTGTGGCAAGATGCAGTTAGAGATGCTGTTTGAAGTCTGTGCCAGGTCCCCTTTGGGAAGGAGAAGGAGGACAATGCACGTCAGTGAGTGTCATCTTTACACTGAAATGACTCCAAAAACAGAAGTCCACAGGGTGGAAGGAGGCGCTGCCGGCAGAAGAAATTCACATTCTCAACTAGTTGGAAGGGAAAGCAATCTGCGTGATAACGATTTGGAGAAACATATATAGCAACAAACAGAACTAGGACACCAGTAAGCTGTCGCAGGGAGCCACTTGCTTTTTATTAGCTCCAGCATGTTCTCCTCTTGAATGGAAACTTAAACGCCTCCAAAAAAACTAAGCAATGTAATTGCAGGGACACAATATTTGTGAGCTTTAAGAAGGGAGCTGGTCATCAAAAGGACTACTCTGGAGGAGGAAGCTCAGGGCTCAGCTAAAGTTATTTAGCTGTTGGGCAGGATTATTGCAGTCCTTATCCAAAATAGCATATCTTTTCTTTCGCTATAACCAGGGAAGCAAGCAGAGTAGCCAGCCTGGAAGTGTAACTGGAAGTAATATTATGATTATGGAAGAGAGAAGAGGTGAGAAAAGCTTGGGAGCTGCTGGGTTAGTGATTTTGGATGGCTGGAGAGAATTGTTGCTCCAATTGCTGAAAAAGCGAAAAACCTTGAGGCTAGCCCTGGTAGAGCATGCATCCAGCCAAGCAAACCAGAACCAGGAAAGGCTGGATGGTGAAAGGATGAGAGTCTCTGAGATACACACTGGGAATAGTAACTACTTAGGCCACAGGGAGCGACATCCAGCTGATGTCTGCCGCTGAGCTGACAAACCTCAGCTCTCTTTCCGGAGAAGCGAACACCAGTGAGTACAGTCTGTGGAGTGCAGTGAATGATCTGTTTCTCTCTAAAGTAGCTGTCTAAATCTGGGCGGATGGACAACACCTCAGAATGCTTCTTTGTCTCCATGACTGTAAAGGAAAGCAGGGTAACCCCTGCAGAAAGTGCCTTTATTGGGGATATATAACGCTAGGTGAGAAGCATCCCAAGCAAAAGACTCCTTCTGTATCTTTAGGGGGAACAGATCTGCCTTGGGACTGTAATGGGGCTTTTTTGGAAGTCAGCTGGGTTGACTCAAAATCTAAAGATGCACGTCTAGGCTAGTGTATCTAAAGGGCTATAATCACAGAAATTAGTCATCAAAGTACCCTTAGCCATGCTTGCCTTCTGGGTTGAGATTCTTGGGGTTTAGGAAGTCAGAGAAGTCTTACTTATAGTCTACTGGGAATGTTACAGGATGCTGACTAGATAAAACAAGTCTCTTGTTTATATTCTTAGTCCTCTCTTATTCTGAGACCTGTAGCTTTTTGGCTGGAATGCTGCTTCAGGCTGTAAATTTTTTTTTTAATACCTTTGGCTTTGCACATGCTGATATGTACTGACTTTGGACACGAGCCAGTTTACATACGGTTTTGTTTAACGCTGGACATAACCCACAGTAGACCTTAATGCCGTTCAGTAGAAGGATGACATCAAATTCAGAGGCAAAGGGACTTCTTTATTTGCCTCCTGAAACCAGCTGTGTGGAAGAAACCACCTACTAAGCTGCTATGGAAACTCTGAAAGGGCAGGTGGATAAAGATACCTAGTTTTTCCAGCTCAACAATAAAATGGTATACTTAAGCCAGCAAGTTTAACTATGGTTGTTAGCATGCAATGCACATATGCTTCTTAATTAGGAGAGTGATATTTCTGGATTATCATGCCCAGCTATGAAAAGTCTGCATTTGTTGCAGAGAAATCTGAGGAGGACATCAGCCCTGGTGAACAGTAGAGGGGAAAACGGAATATAAGCTGCGTGAAAGCTATTGTACAGCTGCTTTTCCCATTAAATTATACTTGCTTAAGAAAGTTTGCAATCCTGAAACATACAGGGAGTGGAGGAAACATAGAAATAGAAATCTAGGACAGGAAGAAAGAATGGTTTAGTACTCTGAGGGCAGAAGACCTGGAAAATGCAGAGGGAACCTTGGTTAATGGTTATCTTCTGTGTAAAGATCAGCCAGGTGAGGTTAAAAGGCTGAATATTTTTCCCTGCTTTTTAATGTCTGGAGTGTGAGATCTAGGTTTTTGGATTGGGCTCAAACCTGATATAAATAAATGATTTTGGAAAGTGAGATGTGAAATCTAAGCCTATTCAAGCTAGCTTCTTTCAGCTGCACTGTTTCAAAAGTCTTACCCTGCGTTAGAATCCAGCCCACGGAGGAGGCCAAAACACTCTGCCGGCATTTAGTCCAACCCACCTTCATTTTCTTGCATTTTCTGTACTGTCTGAGTCTGGCACCAGCTGTTGGGGCAAGCAAAAAAATATGAAAATATGGGTAGGTTTAAGTTATTTTTATCTCTGCAGCTGTTGAATCAGAATCTCATTTAGCATCTCAGTTCTGTGAATAATCTCAATGTAATTAGAAGGTTTAGGTAAAATTCAGATATACACTTAAAATTTTGGTTATTATTGTTCTGGAATTAGCAAGTTACAAGCACACAATTATGCTAGGTGTTGTACAGACTTATTATGGGAGATAATCCTGGCTTACATTGTTTGCAGTAAAGCTGAAAAATTTCTTTTTGCCCAAATCCTGTTTCACAAAGAAAATTCTTTTACAAATCTGTCAGTTAAAGCACTGAGGGTGTTCATGTCCAGTTAACAATTTAAAAAAAAAAATCTTAAAATAACTGTTTCATTTCTAGTTTTGAACATGTCATTAAAAAAATATTCTCCATAAAAGCTAAAATGAAAGGGTTATTTGAGGTTAATGGTTTGGTTGGCACAAAATTATCTTCCTCCTTTTTCTTTCATTAAGAAATTAAAGTTTTTGAGGTTCACACAAAATATTTCTTCTTTATCTTTCTGGGGTTTTTTGTTGTGTTTTTTTTTTTTTTCACTGTGAAAAAAATGAAAATTCAGTTCCGCAGCAGCAAACAACTGAGATTGTATCAATAAGGGAACTGAGAGGAAAAATCTCAGTATCTAGAGGGAGGAGACAGGACCCTGCTGGCTTCCAGCCATCTGGTCCCCACATTAGCTCATCCTGCCTCCATGAGACTTCTTGCACACCCTAGTAAATATGTCTGTGGCTTGAAAGACAGCTATCTTTCAGCCAATAGAATTTTTTTTTGTTTCTTTAGGTAATGTAACCATTCCTGCAAAAACTTTACTGCTCACTGTGTCATGCAGTTTCCTGTAAATATGCAGCTTCTTATATTTTTCATTCCAGTTTCCAATCTGAAGGAGAGTATAATTGCAAACCACCTCTGGTAGTTTTTTTCCCCTGTCATTTATTCGGAAAGACACAGATCTGGGATAGTGTTCTCACAAACCACATACGGTCAGATAGCACACCCTCATTCAAGGAATATCGTTACGCTGTTTTTCCCCACACTTCACTCTGATATATTTAACCTACCAAACATGTTCATGCACTCATTTCCCACTCTAGTGCTGCTCTGTGCAGCAAACACACATTAAAAATAGGTGCACTGAGAAGGTAAAACCTGTAAAATGTCCTTATGGGATCAGTCGCCAAGTCCATCTCTCAGTATCCTGTCTTTAATATGTCCAAAGCAGTTGCCCAGGGATGGATATAGGATTAGGATAAGTTTCCTTGGTATATTCTCTCACCTTCCCACAGTATGAGTCTTGAAAATGAGGTGGAGGTTTGGAGAACCTCCTGCAATGAAGTGGCGTGTTTGTGTGTTTCATGGGTTTTCTTTTTCTGAATATCTCCAGTTGCTTTTTGAACTCATGCAACTTTTAGCTGCAACCTGCTTCAGATAGTTTCACAGTTCCACATCCCTTTTGTTTATCATCTCCTTTTCTTTGTTTCAAACTGGCCACTTGCCTCGATTCGATGCGGAATAATTACGACACAAGAAAAGCAGGAACATTGGCTGCCTTTTCATTTTCTCTGCCACTGCCCACATCACTCTATTTTACAGGTGTCCACCATAGCCTCTTCAGTCATCCCACTGCCAGGCTAGCTACCAACCAATTCAGTTGCTCCTCATTCAGATGCTATCCACCAGTGATGGATCACCCCTTTAGTGATGGATCATCCCTTTAGTGATGGATCTTCACAGTAGCTTTTCCGGGGTTACCACAAGGTGACCAGAACCTCACATAATTTTTAAGAAGCAAGCACATTACCCATAGTCTCATAGCAATGCCATTTTTATCTTCCTTCCCTTCCTCAGAATTCCTAAAATTTCATTTGCTTTTTTGACTGCTACTTACTGCTGAAGTGACATTTCCATAAGAGAATTGCTACCCCAAGACCTCATTTTTCAGTGATAATAGCTGTATCAGAGCCTGCCATCATGCAAGAAAGACCTCTCTGTCTTCAAACTGCAGTCTGACCCTTCCTGATGAGGACTTGAAATAAGTGAAAATCACTGCAACTTCCATCATGCCTATTTAACTGGGTACGTAGGAGGCTGAGAGAGACAAACAACCCTTCATATGTGACAGAGATAGAGAGCAGCATCACCTCATTTTCTGAGTTAGAGATTGTCTTTGCATCCCCCAGTACCATTCAGAGAGTGTGGAAGTTCAAAGCTGTCCTTGTAATCTCTGGCTATGATTGCCTTTGCATGAACGCAGGTCGCAGGAGCCCCCGAACTTATATTGGGACCCCCTATGCTATGTGATGTGCAGACACAGAGCAAAAAGACCCATTCTCATTGAGGGCTTTTACAACATAAGTCATAGTTTCTGCAACTCTCTGTGTGTCTGATATTAGGTGGTATGGGAGTGTGTGCTACATGGTACAACCCTGCTCAGTGCACAGGGTGGATGAGAATATTTCTTTGGAGGTGGAGGATGCTTCTTTAGGAGACCGAAGTTGCTGCAATAGTAAATATTATTGCTGCATGGAATTATTTCCCTCTGATGACTTCTCTATACATTTGTCACAGTACTGGCTAAGGTGAGGGTGGAGGAAAGCTGCCGTGGGTTTTGAAAGGAAAAAATGTAATATAAACTAACTGCAAAGGAAGCAGACCTTCAGCATACATCTCACCCACTCACCTTAAAAAAATATCTCTGTCATTCAGTAGAGTCAATAACAGTTAAATTTTCTTATCTATAATCCACTGTTGGTTGAAGAATGTAAGGCTTTCAAAATGTGTTCTCATTAGAAAGAAGATATATTTTGACAAAATCCTTTAATTGTCCTTAGATTTCTGTTTTTTATAAGTAAGTTAAATCATCTTGTATACACTGGAAGAACACGAAACTAAGAGGAAAACCTGATTTCCTGAGTTTTCAAAACTTGCACTGACTAATGAAAAGAAGTAAAAGGCAGAATTCAGTGGAAATCTCCTTTCTTCTTTACGCTACAGATGTTACATGAGACCTCTCCAGTGCCTGCCGATGCCTCAGACTTGGCGTGAGGGACAATCTCAGCAGGGACAGCTGTGTAGAGATATTGACAGTGGTGGTGTTGCAGAGGACAGATAGTCCATATGGGCATGGTGCCAGAGTTTTTACCAAGCTCCTGGGATGGATGAGGACTCAGAAAAGCCCCGGTTTCTGGTTAGTTCAGACACATTTGCAAAAACAGCTAGAGTACTAGCACAGACAGAAGGGGTAAAACTATGAGGTCCAGCAGCAATGCTCAGATTTTAAATCCAGAAGTCTCAAGTTTAATCCCAAATTCTGGAAAGTCAGTGTTTTGCATTTCATAAACTAAACACTTATATCCTAATTGCAAAACCAAATGAAACCAAACCAAAACAAAAAAAGAACCCTGGTGTATGCTAAAAATACATGCAGCCCTCAGACTTGTGCAACAAAGTTATTAAATTTCTGTCCATGCAATCAGCATTGTTTATATCACTAAATCACATAAACAATACCCCAACAATGAACACCAAGCCAAATACAAATCACGGGCTTGTTGGCAAGAGGCTGGAATGCAGGCAGTGCCTTTGTCGAACACACAGGCTACTGAATGACTCCATGCTGGGAAAAAAACAATCCTATTGTGAAACAGAATTCAGGCTGTATTACCAAAATGAACATCACACACACTGTGCTGTAGAGACCTATTCAATAGTAATGTTGTAGGGGGAATTATTTTTCTCCTGTGTAACACTGATTTAGTTCATGCTCAGTTAATATCCTTAAATCATCAGAGAATTTAATGGAGGAATGCTGATTACTTCCAGTCATGGGTCTGGCCTCAGTACTTTTCATTACAGGTCCATTTGTTTTTATTAAACAGAAGGATAGCCTCGCGATCTGGTAGGCATTAGGGGCTTACCCTCAGAGGACAGGCTTCAAAGCCTCCAGTACATCATAGAGGATATGACCTGAAGCCCAACCCATGGTAATGGAGACTCTCACTGTGGTGTAGGCTTTGAATCTTACCCAGAAGTGGTGATTTCAGCTCCCTTATTCATTAATCTGGTCAAATGACAGCAGTGCTAAAGACTTCAACACATACCCAGGAGAGGAAAGACTTAGCTTAGGATTGATGAGCACTGGCAGAGCTGCTAGGCACCTGACAATAAAGTAGAAGAGATATTGAAGTTCACAATTCAAGTGAATTCACTGTCTCATTCGGGAATCAGGGCTAGAAGAGCAGAACAGACACATTGCAGGGCTTCAATGGCTCAGTCAGTAAGGCAGGTGAAGAAGAGGTAAAATATCTGTTTTAATGATGCAAGGATCAATTTCATCCAATATCAAACATGTTAGTAACAGCCTTTCTTTTTCCCAGCAGTGCTACCTAATGTGAGATTACAATGCAGTTCTTAAAGCCATCATTTAATCTGACAAGTTTAGCATGAAGACATTAACAGCATATTAATATCTCCTCTTTATCCCTCTGCCATTAGCGGCTGTAGTTTTGAGTCTGAGATAGAATAAATGAGGATTGAGGAACAAGATGAATAGAGTTTTGAGCAGCAATACCTATCTGCCAGCCTCAGAGATGGGAGAAGGAAAAAAAAAAACCCGTTGATGCTTCAGGGAAGTCAAAAACATTACCCACTGTAGCTTAAGTCAGATGGATTAGCTGAAGTAAGAAGAAGTCATAATTGGATTCCTGTTGTGATGGTTAATTGTATTACCTTGATATTGTCCACAGCTGAGTGTTGCATGTTCCCGCCCTTCTTGGTTCCTGATCAGTGAAAAACGGGTGTAGGGGATTATTAATGGGATTTCAATTTATGTACAGATACATCCCAAAATGTCGGTGTCCCTCTGGGAACAAAGTCCCACTCCAATATGTTCTTCTTTGAAGAGGCATCAGCCTAACTGGAAGAACAACAATGTTATTTTTATGTACTTTGGAGTAAATCAATGGAACTGACAAGTAAAAAGGGGATGGCCTTGAAAACCCGGGATTAGAAAGAGGTGGGAGTGACATGCCTTCAATTCCTCATTTCACAACAAACTTCCAGTACTCTTTTGGGGAAGCTGTGTCAGGCCACATCACCAGAGGTGTGTAAGTTCTTCTGACATCCTCAAAACTTCCACTTAGACAATGCTCTTCACCCCCAAGCCCAACTCTGTCAGGAAGCCTCTAAATCACCTGGAAATTTGTTCACAGAATTTGTGGACATAAACAATCCTGGCAAAAAATTCCTGGTGCATCCAGGGTCACTTGTCTCGGATGGTTTCCAGATGTAATCACTGGTCCTTACATGTAAAACTCAAATCTACCATTGGAAGTGTAGCACCCCGGTTGAGGCAGACAGTAAGTGGAGTGAGGTGACCGCAACCTTTGGTTGCACCAAAGTCTCCCAAAGTTTTTATGAAAGTTTTTACTATTATATGACATACTGGTGAGTAGCAAAAAAATAGAGGAGAAATCAGCATTATCAGTCTGAAATGTTAAACTACAAATAGATTTAAGAGGGGTTATCTAGATCTTAGATTCACAGAAGATCTCATGTAATCTGTCAGACCAAGATTGAAATGTCAGCCCTATTTTGAGAGTTACTGAACTTCCACAGTGCCAAAGCTACGTTATTCTGAAAATAATAAATAATTCTAAAAATTAAGGGACTTTCAAGATTTTCCTGGATGTGAGATTGACTTTGGTGAAATTTTTCTTTGCACGGAAAAAAGCAGAGGCTTCAAACATTCCTTGTTCTAGTTTTGTTTGAAGTTAATTTCTATAATGGGTTTTCATATGGTAGAACAATGATAGTTTACAACAGATAGATATACAACATTTGGGTGTAATTTCACTGGACAACTTAGAGATAACCTGTATTACTGACATGCAGATGTAAGGAAAAAAAAAGTGAAAAAAAATCAAAGTAATTTAGGGCAATTCAAATACATATCCTTGTTTTTAAGAAAAAAAAAAAAAAAAGCCAGTGATGTCAACATTGACAAAAAACTTGAAATGTCCAAGCAGAACCCATTAACTGCTAGGATGGAACAATAAAGCTTTTATGACATTCAGAAGCTGCAAGGTTTGCTTTCATACAGACCATAAATCCATATTAATTCCCCAGATTCTGAATGACTATTGAAGTTGACTACTGATTTTGAAAATATTTTAAATATAAAAAAAACTACAAGGAAAGCTATCCATGAGTATCAGCCTGTGTTCATCTCAAGTTGTGAAACCCACAAATAATGTGGAACCATTTTCAGAGATTATGGCAAACTGACAACCAGGCAAATGCAACTACTTGAACCCCACAGGATAGAAAACGATGCATTCCCATTCTAAAATTGTCAGAGTATTTTGTAGTTGGAAGACTCACACGGGTAGTGTGAGAAGTGAACAGAAATTATACAGGAAGAAAAAGAGGAACTGTAAGAACATCACCATGTCCACAGGAAAGGATCAAGATTGACAAGGTCTGAAATAGCATTTTGAGGCAAGACAGTCTCTGGGACCCAGTTTAAACTCTTCCTTCAGTAAATAAACCTGGTGCATAAATAGTTGCATAAAAATCGTCTGGAAAAAGAATGAAGTATAATTCCAGCCAAAGACAGGTTCGCTAGGGGTGAAGTGTAACTCTTCACAGAAGACTGTAACACAAGTACGTGAAGGAACACAGTCAAATACTTTTATCAGAACACCTATTGACAATATTATCTCTCCAAAGCCAGTTGAATTCATTTGACTAATATATTTTCATTTGTGCAGTGAAATTTAATGGGAGGTCCTAAAATAACCTAATAATTGTGGTTATTTTCTCAAGGGTTGGACAGGATTGTGCTGTGACACATAAGCCTTGACTGAGCAGCCTTCAATGACTTTGCGAGGAAAATGAGTTCCCTTTTCAGAGATCAAATCAAAGGGCAAATACCTCAAATCTTCAGTATCAATCATCTTTAAACAAATCCACATGTATCCCGTAATCAATGGTAACCCCTTGTCACTCACAAGCAGTATTCCAACTTGAACTTTTTGACCATATTATACTGTTGTGCTTGAAACAGCAGAAAAAAAGCATGAAGTCAGACTGGGAGAAGTGTTTGAAAATGGTTATGCTTATGTAACTGTTACTGAAGTAGCAGCTGATTTAATTGTTGTGGGTTTCACTTTTAAAAATAAATTTAAATTAATACAAAAGCCTTAAATAAAGGCTAAATAAAACAGTGTTTTATTACCATTTGACCAAAATAATTTGGGGATCGCCAAGAACCATGTGGAAGAAAGAGGGTTGCTCCCCTCACTATTATTTTTTATTTCAACATTTTGTATTTTTTCTTCTCTTGATCTTTTCATTTTGGGTGTGAGGAGTGGGATTGGTTATTAAATAAATACCGCTGTGGCCATCTCTAATTATACGAATTTCATCACTCCAGTAGCATGGTACTTTTTAGGTACAAACCAAAACACCTCAAATTGTAATCAAGGAACCTTCGATTTCTGTTGTACACTTCAATCTTTGTGAGGTCTGCCATATACTCACCTTACCCTTTATTTACTTGACTCTGGTCATTTGGCAACTGACTTGCATCAGCTATATTTGTCAAGATATATGCATACATGAACATTAATTATCTTGGAAAAGCCAAAAGATCATCAAGTGGAATAAGATGACTGTGTGAGATCCCATCAAGCAGTGAGATGGCTATCTTTCTGCAGAACTGTCATTTGGTGCTCATAGATAAGCATAAGCTAAAACAACAATGCAGAAATTTATTTACTATGGAAGTTTCAGAAACCAGAGACCACTGTCATCTTAAGTTTCAGTATAGGAGATCAGTGAAATAGATGGTATATGCACAGACCTCTTTGAGTCACGTTTACTACTAGTTTTGAATATATCCAGCACTGCATTTCTTAAATAGCAGGATAAATGATCAGGAGTTTTTGCTTTATTGTGTGCTCATTTGGTCCTAATGATCAACTCTGGTAGAACCAATGTATGCGCTCAGGCGGGAGATTATCAGGCAGCTAAACTGAGGCGCCTAATATAATCAGATCAAACAAATGGACCATAAATACAGCCAAAGCCAAAGGAAAAAGAAAGGAGGGGAGAGAGTAATTTTAGACATCGGTTTTCCATGCGTGTTTAATTTTTAACATAAATTGAACATTACTTGTTATCCAACTTCTGATATCATCATGGAGGGCTATGCACTGTCTGTAGGAAGACACTATCCAACTGAGTCCCAGTGTGGCACTAGATGTTTAAGAGACCCAGGGAAAAGCAGAGAAGAATGTTAATTAGAAGAGAGGTTATTGAAATAAGATTTTCTTCTGTTTATTAACAGCCTAGAGGCTTAGGGGAGGAATGTGCAGCAGACATTTAATTAAACTGTACACTTTTAAAGGGAATTTGCTAGAATTCATCATGGTCAGATATGTGCTGCTGAGACAATAAAGTAGCAAGAGTGGCAAATGTCTGCTTTGTTGAGAGTCAGAAGAGGAAAAAAGCCATAGTCCTGGTTGTAATATGATTTTGGGATTTGCATTTGACAACATAATATCTGGGAAATAGCTTCAGGGTCATTAGAGAGCAACAAGAGGCATTCCTGTAGAGAAATAAGAAGTTAAGCAAATGAATGCTTAAAAAGAAAACATAAGCAAGACGAAGCCTAGCACATGAGTAGCTTGTATGGGCACGGGGGCGGATGGCAAAGTCATCCAGAGTCATCCACAGAAGACATATTTGACAAGCGACAGCAATGCTAACAAAAGCAGCAGCCTTCTCCCTTATTGCTCAGCTAATTGACTTCATCCTTTTTGTGAGGGTGGGGGTGGTTCATCTGACCTCTATCAGTCACCTGTTTTAGGATCACCCTCAGAATATGCCCATCTCTTTTCGTTGACTTCAAAAGGAGCCTGAAATAATGCAGGTCTGCATGGGTATCTGCTTTACAGTTTCAGTCCTGGAGACGATGAAACCCATCTTGAGTGACAGAAGTTATTGTAATTTGGATTGGTTTAGTGTGGGCTGATTTTGAATGGAGTGGAATTATCTTCATGCAACTTTGGATAAATTCAGTGTAAACAGCTGCACCAATGCAAGACAGCTTATTTTATAAACAAAGAAACAGTTATTTTGAAGTCGCTATCTATCTGACTTATTTAGATATCTTGTTTAGCACTGAATTAATTCTTCTTGGACTCTGCTGGCTAGAGGTCTGCTGGCTGTAAAGCCATCACTCTAGACAGTCAGGTTAGAGCAGCAAAAATTCCTCCCTGGGGTGATTACAGTGACTCTCACACTCACAGCCATAGAGGTTGGCCGGGACGTCGACGTATAAAAGGCCTTTAGAGGTGAGTGCTCGCCAAAGCAAATGCAATTAATAATCACTTGTGTTGGCCCTGATGACGACAAAAAAAAATCATCAGGAATCTGCTGAAAACCTTTTTGTCCCTGTGTCGGCAGAGAAGGAGCCAGCGGTGCGGAGCGGAGTTGGGCAGCCCTTTGCGTAGGAACCAGAACCATGGACAGAGGCAGCTGCTTCACTCCTGCCCGTCCCTGCCAGCTTCCACCTCCAGCTCAGATGCAAATATTGCCTGATTTTAGCTTCAAGATTGTATTTATTTCAACTTTTTTTTTTTTTTTAAATTGGAAAATCCGACTGGAAATTAGAAGTATGGGTTGTGACACACGTATTGTCTCACCAGGAAAGACAATATAATCCCTGTTTTGCACAAGAAGGCGGCGGCACACAAAGATTGCCTTCTTCAGAAAGCAATTGATAACAGGGCCTAGTCAATCAGCATCACACAGGAAAATTAGATAACTGATCCTTAATATATTTTATCCTCTAAATTATATAATTTTTGCCGTACCTTGTTGCTTTTATGATATGAGTAAAGGCAGGAAATAGAATTTGGGCGGCAGTTCTTTGGCTGCTGTTCGCATCATGTCTCCGTTAGGTTACAAGGTCATAGCAGGAGACCAAAGCTAATCTGGTGAGCAAACTCAGGTGACGTGACAACTGCTAACAGAATAGTTTCATTATTTTGAATAACAAATGCCTCAGGAGTCATATATTATTCACAGAGAAAATGCAAATATGCCATTGTCACCTGCTTATTTTCCAAACTACCTGTCCCCACCTTGACTGCTAGATTATTATGAGTTTTTTTCCTCTTCATCCTGTTAATCACCAATATTTTCAACTTTAATTTCTACATAGAAGCAACCACATTTTGCTAAGAAGCAATGACAAGCAAAGGGAGGTGTCTGCCCACTTCTGTTTTCTGAATAGAGGAAATAATTTCTGTTCCTCTGTTTACACACCTCTGAGCACTACCAGGACAATGAGGCCCTTATCTCCAGCCAAATGTTGTTTTTTTATCATGGTGCTGTTTTTTTTTATCTCACAACGCATCCAAATTCTCTACAATGATCTGCACACTCAAATTCACTTCTCTCAGTGCTAATGACATTCATTATGTGGCGACTAAATAATGAGCCTAAATAGTCTAAATAACTTTAGGCTATTTAAGGTAATGTTGGTTTCATACGTCTGCTAGATGATAAAGTTTCCTTATTACTGCAAAGGTTTTTTTTGCCTTTGCATTTTCTCCTGATGTTTTAAGAGAAAAGGGGTGAATTTTAGAGGGTTCTCTGACAGCTTTCGCAGGTGGTTACATTTCCAAGACTTCCTGAGTCACCAGAAATTGCCTATGGGAAGCACAAAGTAAAAGATTGGGTCTGTAAATCCCCACAACCTCTGCAAGGCCAGAAGGGAGCCATTTCCCCAGAGGAACAGGGCAATCTGTGCTGCTTTCACTCAGTACTGGGTGTAACACCCCTGACAGAAGCGCAGCTGGTGAAGAGAGACATGCCTACCCACCTGGCAGGAACATGTGCTGTATAGATACTCCTGGATGCCTCAGCCTCCACTGCGTCTTTTCACCATCCTCGGGCTGTGAAGGACGCAGTGCATTTTTTGGAGGGGAGACGGAAAGAATAACTGTTCAGGTTGCACTCTCACTTTCTGAATCCTGAGGTTATGGATGTAATTTGAAGAGAAATACCTGTGATACAAACACCCCTGCTTAAACAAGTGTCAGTTTATTAAACTAATAGAGGCCTGGCAGTCCTTTTCATAGTGAATTCTTGGGTTATGGGTTGCTCGGCAGGACAGAGTCAACACATGGCGCGTTACTGCAACTTAATTACTACCCCCTTTCCGAAGAAGTGCAGGACCATCAGGACCACCTGCCTCATCAGAGAAACCTTGCGACATGTCATCAGTCTCCTATCTGGCAAGTGTTGCTCCAGGAGACACAAGTAGACGGCAGGCATGGTGGCAGAAGAGCAGCCCGGTGTCCAGCAGGTCTTGTGATGGGAAACTGAGATGTAGCAATATGGATGGGGAGATAGCAGACCACAGCTGGAGAGAGTGGGGGACTTGGAGTATGAGGCCACCCATCTTCCATGGTGCTCTTGGAGGGCTAGCAGTGCAACAGCATATCTACATACCGGCAGAGCTAATATAACTGTACAGGTTTTGCATGGAGAAATTAAAAGATGTGTCTAATAAAAAGATACAGGGGTCTGCAGGTTAGTGCCTTTATATTTAGATCCTGGTGTTTTGTGATGCAGGTTCATGGACTGCTGGACTGCTATGGACCTGTTGATGTCTGGACTCCTCTCCACTAGCCCCATGAATGTTGCATCACTATTGTGGAAACATAGCATCTTCAGTCACATATTTTCTCCCTCTTTTTCCTCATCTGTGCTTTGATTGTCAGAGCAGTCTCTTGTCAGGTGGGTGCTGCAGGCTTAAAATGTCTTAGACTGTGTTCTGAACAGAGGGGTATTACAGAAACAGGTCTAACACCCCTACTGTGGTCAAAAGCAATTACCTTGGCTTGTTACAAGGTACCAGTCAAGGGTCTACACAGGGTAGTTTGTCTTGGTACTAGCTTAGCAGATTGGGCTCAACCTGCTGCTCCAGCTAGTGTTAGGGCTCCAATGGTATATAAGCATGTGTGTTTGTCTCAATTAATCAAACCAGTCCAGTTGAAGGCATGATGCTGTGGTTTAGCCCCAGTTGGCAACTAAGCCCCACACAGCCACTCACTCACCTTCCTCCCACCGGTGGGATCAGGGAGACAATCGGAAAGAAAAAAAGTAAAAACTGTGGGTTGAGATAAAGGCAGCTTAATAGCACAGCAGGGGAAGAGACAGTAATAGTAATAATAATAAAAGAATATACAAAGCAAGAGATGCACGATGCAACCGCTCCCCACCCGCTGACCCATGCCCAGCCCATCCCCGAGCAGCCATCGCTGCCCCCTGGCCAACTCCCCCAGTTTCCATACGGAGCGTGACACCGTATGGTATGGAATAGCCCTGTGGGCAGGTTGGGGCAGCTGGCCTGGCCGTGCCCCCTCCCGGCTCCTGGTGCCCCTGGCAGAGCATGGAGAGCTGGAAAGTCCTTGGCTAGTGTCAGCACTGCTCAGCAACAGCTCAAACATCCATGTGTTATCAGCGTTATTCTCATCCTAAATCCAAACCACAACACTATAGCAGCTACCTGGAATAAAATTAACTCTGAATTAAGGTGAAACAAGGACACATGAGAAGCACTGCAGATTTCTAGAAAGCTTTCAGGGGAAAAGGGATAGTACTGTGGGAGCTTAAGTGTCTTTGGGTTTAAATGACTCCTGAGAGAGTTATGTTGGATGTCAGTATTGGCACCTCTTTGGATTTCTATTTTAAGTGTAGATTGGGTCATGTAGAAGGGCTCAGTAAATCTTTATGCCGATAGCAGTTATGAAAGAAAGGAGGCCATGAGGGAAGTATTTGGTACCATTTTACTTCTTTTCCCTGTTTTGTTGTTTGTTTGTTTTTTTTAATAGAACAGTGAGTAGCTTGTCACTGCATTGCATGTCTATTAGCTTCCTTCCAAGATGTGGAGACTTTATTTCATATTTTGTAGGAGATGCTGAAGCACAGATTCAAATATTATTGTCCTGTTTCTGAGGGCCTTAAGGGTCTTCACAAGGTTCTGACTTTACACAATGGCATATATAATACTTCCAGCTGCTAACACAAAGCATTTAAGTGTCCCTTCAGGCCACATGTGAACCTTTAGAGCTCAGGTCAGCTGTGCTATTAATTGCTAATAACAGCACATTTGTCTCCTTGCATAGCCCAACTGTGACATTAACTGGCAGAGAGGTCACGGGTCAGGCTCAGAACCAAGCTGCAAACCTAAAGTAATTGACCCTTTTTTTGATAAAGCTCAAAGTCTTCTCCTGATTGACTCAGTTAACATCCAATTCAACTGTTCACCTTTTTAGCTGGACCCCTTTTTCCTTGGCATAATAAAGGGCAACAAAATATAGCCCAGTATTACAGGAGCACAACAAGACATACTTTAGAGTTTGCAGATGACAAGACAAACAAGAAGGATTAAAAAATACAGTTAAACCCCCCTACCAAAACCTAAGTCCTGCAACCAAAAAACCCTCAGATATAGCCAAAAAAACCCAACCGTTTATCCAAGAGTCGGAAACTCCAAGCTCCTTGCACAGTCAGTCATTTTTCACTCTGGATGTACTCACATTGGGTAGTTGCAGCTTGGAGAGATGCTGGGCACACACCACTGTTGGGTAAGGATCTCTGTACATGAATGAGTGTGTCAGAAAGGGAGCTTGTTTGCTGGAATATGTTTCTCCAAATCACCACATTTTCAAAAATATGTACATATGTATGTACGTATTTTATAAATACATATATTTCATGCTTTGTTGTCTCTGTAAAAAACCCTTTGGCTCTGCAAAGATACTGCCTAACTCGCTCAGATGACTGCCTCTAAAACTCCACCCCAAATCCAATGCTGAAGACTAACACTGAACAGCAGAACAGATGACCCATAGCCTGGTCTACTTTCTTCTGAAGAGGATGGAAAGAATGTAGTGGGCTTTGACTTGACCCTCTGAGGGACTAAGTTTATTATTTGTGCTACAGGGTTGGCTATAACATAGCTTCTTTTTGTGTGCGCCAGCACAATTGTTACAGGCAAAAACCTGTAATTTTTTTTTAATAATTTTTACAGGTTTTTATGCAAACAAGTCGATATAACAGCCACTTTAACAGCAGCTCTAAGAAAAACCCAATGAAGATGAAGGGTTACTGTCTTATTCAATACTAAGTCCTTAAACTGCTGAAAGACTGATTATATGTTGCTGGAATGAGTTTTCATTTCCTAATGGTGTCTTTTTCTGCTATATAGCCTGCAGTATATGGTAGGGTGTCCAGTTTAAACAGGACCATTTTACCTCTGCTGTAGGTTCCATTCAGTATTTTGTTTTTCCTTCTCTTCCTGCTTCACAAATACACCCTCAAAAGGCTCAGAGACTCAGCTGGGTTATTACTGCTAAGAGGAGTGCCCTTATTGCTATTTTATAGCAGTATTTTTTACAGGGAAGGCTGTCAAAGGAGGAACAGTTTCTTTGGCGTCACACAATGCGTCATGTTTTTTTTTAAAAGCTCTCTCACTCTCTAACTGCTATGCTTCTAAATGGCATCAGTGCAGTGTTTTGCCAACAGCTGAAGCCCGGTGAGTCGGGAAGGTTTGAATGCCGTAGCTTTTACAGAGATGAGAAACCCCTCTCTCAAGCTGACTTCTGTTTTTACTATCAGGTGCAGACATCAACTGTGATAATGGGGTTGGAGAAACTTTTGGATCTGGAATGCAGACAGTACTGAGGAGGAAGGATACAACGATGTTTTCAAAATACTTCATACCTACAGTTACAGAAAATTGCAAGAGCTGGAGAAGTAAATACTCATCTAGACTTCTTCCATAGCAGGAAGCAAACAATCATTCTGAGCTCAATCCCTGCTCTTAATACGTAATCCCCAAACATTTCCAGTGTCATTAAGAGTTGCAATAAAATGATGTTCCTTCTTAATAGTCAGGCACAGAAATTCAGTTAGAGCAAAAAAAAACCCAGATGAGCAAAAAAACAGGTACAAAGAATTGCTAAGACAACAAACAGTTATACTTATGTGGCTAAAGTCCCAAATATGGAAGGGGCTGTATGAATTAGGTGATTCACTATTGAGTGGTGGATATATATATTTTATGACAAAGAATTTTTTTTGCATTCTTCTCTGTAATAAAGTCCAGGAAATTTTACATGCTGCTTCTTGAAGAAAGACCAAATCCATATGTTCACCAAATGGTTTAGCAAAGCTGATTGCCTTGTTTCTCTTACTTTTTTCCTCTATTTCAGCTGCTCCCAACTTGAAACAAAGGAAGAGAAGGTAGAGACTAAGTACAGTCTTGTTTTTTTCTTGCTCCAGGGTATATTTCATGTCAAATCCCATTATAGTCATCCTGTCACACAAGGCTGTGTCTGCTTTTATTTCATAGTGTTTTACTGGCCAATGTATCTTGTTTTTCTCATGTAAAGACTGTGAGCAAGTCTGACACCTCTACGAAGATGGTCTGAACTCCATTTTTAAATTGCAATTGTAAAAGGCTGGGACAGGATTTGGTTGCCTAAACAGTCATCTAATGCCATGTGAGATGCTATCGGATATCCCCCAGACACCAGCTGCCAAACCAGATCAGCACTGGTCTTCTGTGGGTTCCACATCATATCTGTGAGCCTGGTTCAGAAGTCTCAGATACCCTGTGACCACAAAAGGCACTAGACTGCTATGTTTGGGCAACTGAATCCTGTCCTTTTGTGGGGTGGATTTGAGGTTGTCAATTCTGACATGTAAATTTAGGTATCTATGCAGGACTCCTGCAGGATGGGAAGAAAAACAGGAGGATGAGAAGACTCGTGGATCAAGATAATGACAGTTTAATGGGGAAAGCAAAAGCTGCACACACAAGCAGAAAAAAAAGAGGAAATTGTTCACTGCTTCTCATGAGCAGGCAGATTCCAATCTCTTCCTGGAGAGCAGGGCCTCTGCATGTGCAACAGCTCCTCGAGAAGATAAGTGCCATAACCACGAATGTCCTTCTCCTTCTCCTTTCCCCAATCTTTTATTGCTGAGCACAATGTCATATGGTGCGTGAATGAATATCGTAACAGTGGTTGCATTGGCTGATACACCATATTATAGGTCTCTTTGCTGTCATTATGGTATTTATCCAAATGGCTGACTGCAGCTGTAGTAAAGGTGATAAAAGCAGACACAGTAAAGCCAGGATAGAAAAGGGTCAGTGGAAAACGTAGAAATTGGAAAAAAGGGGAATAGCACAGATGCAAACATACTTTGGAGATAGGCCCTCGTGTTCAGATACATTAACCTAAATTTGTTATAATCATACTGACAACTTCTGATTTAACCTGAGTGAGAGTAATTCTGTTATAAAACCAGTACATGCTCAGAGGACTGGGAGGTCAGAGCTGCCACTCTATTCCTTCCACAAAGTGCTTGACCTGTTACTCAGGGGGTTCCACCAAATTACATCTAGAGGTCCCTTCCAACCCAAATTATTCTGTGATTCAAATTACCCTCCGAGTCATGCCAGTTTGTGATTAAAACAGAGAGTCATGCCTTGACAAGAGAGGACTTCCAGGCAAGTTATATATCTAGCTAACACTAGTGAAGATGATTCCTGGAAACTTGGCAATGTAGCTGGATTTTCGATCCAAGATTCCCATTATGTTGACCTCCCATTAAGCTTCCTTTGGATGACCAGGTTCTGCAGCTGGTAATCTGGCAACAGTTGTTCTGTTGAGGGACATTGGTCCTGAAGTGCTTGATGAGCCAAGGAAAAAGTAGCCAGTGAATCTGCCTGGGGATATGACATGTGCCAGGTGTAGGAGGCTGTTTGAGCAGTTGTTGTCAGTTGGCAACAACAAAGGGTGTCTCTCTCCTAGTTCCTTCCTGTTTAGTGATAGCTCTTGATTCCTACAACCCATCATTCCATGTGTCCAATCCTAAACTTGTCCATAGGCTAATTCCTGGAGTTCAGCTTGTCCTCTTCTCACCTTTTCATCTTGTTTTGCTTGATTAAGGTCTAGGTTCTGAGCTCTGCATGCCCTGACATCAATGCCTTGCCCCTTGCTCATGAGTCCATTCTCCTAGTTACCATTGCACATGGCTGCTCACAGGCTCCGTGTCTCCCTGACAGACTAGCTAGGTTAAAACATGCCAGCAGTTTTGTTCCCTTGCCTTACTATTAATAGGCAATGCCACTCTTTTTTTTTT
>VZTL01051402.1:83066-102709 GCA_013400535.1 Scopus umbretta | reverse complement strand
CAGGAGACATGGCTTCGCACTGAGTAACACATGTTGAGATCTGATAAAACAGGACTCACATGGAGTTTCATGACAGCAGGTTGCTCAGCTCATTTGATCATAATTCAAGCCATTTGTGTAACTAATGATGCTCTCAGATGTTTGGCAGAATAAACTAATCAGCCGTTTAACAGCAGCACAGCTTCTCTGTGGCTCAACATGGATCTGAGGAATTCTGCTGCGGTCAAAGATGCAGCTCCTATCTCTATGCATTTTCCTTAGCTGTGTGATTCAGTAACCTTTCAGCAGACCTATCTGTATAGCAAATAGTTCAGCAGGAAGAAAGAACGTGCTTGGGAAAAGGCGTTCTTGGTCAGTTGCTGCACATCTGGTTTAATGTCTTTATGGTGAGACAGTATACCAAGCCAGTATGTATTCTGCTAATTCTGAAACAGTGTGAATCAAATAGGCTCATGGATGAATGACCTGTTACGTGGTTTGCAGGTTTTGTATGTCTCTCATGCTAATCCAAAGCCACTTCAGGTTAAACAATCACATGTAAGTTGCCTGAAAGATGAACCTAATGATCTAGTCACAGTAGCTAGTTTTCAGCTTTTATGTTTAGATCTCTCTCTTTTTTTTCTTTTTTTTTTTCCCCCCTACCTTCCCCTTAGGGGAGGACTAATGAGACCTGCTGGCCCTTAATAGCATTGTCTTATAGGCCAGATCCTTAGCTGTTATTAATAGGTGCAGCTCTATGGATGTCAGTGCAGCTGCACTAGTTCATATTAGTAAGGAATGTAGTTGCCTGATGTGTTTACAAACCAGATTTCCTGATGTATTTAGAGAAGAGCTAAGCCTGAGAAACTCTTTCTCTCTAAAGGTGAAAAAATACCCATTGCTATAATGGGTGTGTATATATATATACACACACACCCCCCTCAGGTTATATATATGCTCAGGTCATATATATATAACCTGAGCAGGTTGAGGGAGGCTCAGGAAACTGGCCATTGTCAAGAAGGTGGTGTGGAGTTTTGTTTTGTTTTGTTTTGTAACATCTACTTTGTAGGTCCCTCAAAACAGTAGTTACAGTAAAGGCACTGGGCACATCCTAGTTGCACAACTGCAAACCCATCACATTAATGCTGTGCAAGCACACATCTTGTAACAATGTATTACCTTGTCCCTGGAACAAAAACCACAGGTACAGTTAGTGACAAGTTTTGATGAGAGCGAGATTGCTTTAAAGAGAAGGAATTAGGTGGATGACTAATTCACCAAGGAAGCAAATCTGTCCTTTTATGGAATAATGAGTTTTCTTAGTTTTGAGTTTTAAAAGCTTCATTTAAGTTTCAGTACAATCTATTTGACAGAAAAAACAGGAATGTGTTTCCAATAGAATTAAAATCCTTAAAGATTTCTTTTTGGCTGCTATTCCTGCTGTAAACAGAGGCTAGGATGATTTATTTATCCTTTTGTTTGGTCTCTGATACACTGATTGAGGAATAGCTGCCCGCAGAACCCGGGTATAGTTTGCATGCTAATCATTTTTGTAATTGATCTTTTCAGCTTTCTTCATGCGCTGTGGAAGGTTGTCAGCCGCTTCTTTGAAGTTAACTAATGATCATGCAAGCAAGGAATCTGCAGTGGGAGCCAGGATCTCCCTGGCATTGTAGCAATGCAGCTTCCACATGCTGGCACTCTCCTGTTATTTTGCGTGGTGTTATTCAGGTGAGCTTGAAGGTAGAAACTTCCATTGCCATACATATCTTGGGGGGCAGGCCAGTGCAAAGATACTTCCCCAAATGGAAAAACCAAAAAGGCCAGTGCAATGCTCTTTTCTCCTTTGTGTCAAAAGCTGACATATTAGCCATGCAGAAGGCAGCTAGCCGGTATTCCTCGACATAGTTTGCACTGGGAGGCTTATAAAGTCCAAAATTTGGCATAGCCTCGTCTTTCTCACTTGAATATTCACAGCAGTGTTTATGTAACTGAAAACTGCATACAGGAGAGGCTGAACTGGCTTCTGTGGGAATCTTTCTGCTGATCAGGTTGGAGCTTTCGGTTGGCTCTTTGAATCAGTCTGTAGTTAGTTACTCTCGTATACGATGAGTCTTTTTTTTTTTTTTCTGTGTTTCCTTCCCCCTCACTCTGCCAGTATATGTCTCTAATAAACTCCTCTTGTGCCAGCTTTTGAATAGATCAGCCTGTCTTACTTTATTTCTTCTTTATTTTTACTTTTTATCTTTATTTCTCTTCTCTTGTCTGTAAGTACTACAGCAGAGCTCTTTTCTCTGCTCTAGTCACCCTTAACCCATAAAATAAACTACTTTTAAAAGGGCGGGGAAGAAACAATAATAGATGGACTAATAAAAAATACTGTCTCTCCCTACAAGCCTTCTTTCACTTCAAAACAATACTGCAGTGTGATAAAATAAACTGCTGTTGCCGTATGGTTTGCTGAAGAATCCCTCCCCCTTTCCCAAGAGGTGACACAGTCATGGTAGTGTTGAATTTGGAATAACTGAAGGCTGACCTTTAGAGCTCTTAGTTTGGAAAAATGACCATTCTGGCATGTTCCTGTAAGTATTCTTTACTGACAGCCAAGATAATTTCAGTGAGAAAGGAGTGAATATATATATATATGGTTATTTACTCACATCATCAGCAGAACACTGTTGTGGTCTTACTTGCTTTTCCCAGGTCCCTTATTCATCTGGAATAGATCTTGCTGAGGCAGAAACAGGCTGTGGGAGGACATGTGAGAGGAGAAGGGGTTGTGTGGCTTCCCCATCGCTCTTGCTATTAACTGAAGCTGTGTCCGCATCTGGTTCTTTCTGAATGTGCCACTACCACTGTATGAAAGTAGCACCTTTATGGCAGATGATTCAGCTTCTAGAGCCAGCTTGGTATAGTCCTTTTTTTTTTTCTTTTCTTTTCTTTCTAAGAATATACTTCAGGCTGGGAAAACAGTGTTTCGGTCTGTGTTTTATTTTTAGTTGTGTATTCATATCGGATAGGAAATCTGTTTATCAATCACAGCATGAACAAGGCTTGCAATTTTAATATCTGTTAGCAGCCAAGGCAAACTCTCTGCATTTGTCAGTCGGAGTTTATCTAGACTTGCTAACATGTATTGAATTCCTGTTTTCTAGGATTTTATTGTGTCTCAGTTTTGATGTATTAAATAACAGTTGATTAAAAGTATGTTTTCAGAGGGGATACTTTCTAAATCAATGTTACCTGGAAACATTGTTTAGTTTTAATTGTAGTTCATTCTTACATGTATTTAGCTACCACTGAAGGTCAGTGAAAACATCAGGAAGCACTCTAGGTTACAACATTTTATCCTAGAGTTTAACACGGTGCTGCTCTACTAAGGTGACTAACGGGGGTGTCTTTATGTGGATGCTAGTCTAGCACTAGCACATAAGCTCCATACTGCCTGCTAATACTATACTTTTATTAGCTGTCACCATGTTGAAACAAAACCCAGACATTTGTGGTACTGGGTACCTCTGCCTGTGGCGGTTGAGGCCAGATTTTCCAAGGACCTCTGTATTTACTGTCAGTGCTGAGCTGCTGGGAAATTTGAACCTGCCGGCTGGGCTTCCTGGGTTCTCTCTTCTCAGCACTGGTAAGGGAAATGTGCTGGCAGGGAATAAGGGAAACAAAGACCTTGTATACTGAAGGATACCAGTAGACAAAGGGTTACATTTTGTAGTACTGTGAAGCGTTGAGTCTTAAAAAAGGTCTTGAAATGCCAGAGGAAGAATTTAAATTGTAAAAGAAAATTGTAATCTTTACTTTTAACAGTCATTTGCATGTTGCTATTTGCTTTTCACAGATTCTTATTTTTGTTAGTGGCATTTGGGGCTGGGGAACACCATCTATGACAAGAGAGCTGTCCAGTAGTGTCTTGTGGAAACTCTTAGATGTCTAAACTTAAAATACTTTTTTCCTTTTCTTCCTTCTGCAGATCTGAAAGAAAGATATTTTTTTTTTTTTCCTTAGGAAATGGGCTTTTTCAGGGCAACATTTTATCTATTTTTCAACTACTGCAGGAAGCCTACTAATTGCCTACCTTGCCTAGTTGTATTGCCTTATCTCTGATGATAGACTTGAAGCTGTACAAGCCTCTGGCAGCAATGCAGTCAGTTCCTAAAAAGTCATATTGTATGAGGGTCGCCTTTCTCAAAAGGGAATGAAAACAATCTGTTCTCATGTAAGAAAGCGAACAAACAAATCTTACATGCATGTTTGCTGAACTGACTGCATCCACCTTTGAAGTTGTTAGATATTTACTAAATAGTCTATCATGGCAAACCTGAAGTATTTTCATAGCACATCCATCAGACCTTGCTGTCAAATGTAGAATAAAATACATGAGGTGATTGAGAAAAAAAATAATCTAGACTTGGCACAAGCATGGGTCACCAAGCATATGATAATTTGGGGCTTGCTTTCTTTTCCCTTTCATAGGCCAGTTTGTCTCTTCTGCTTCCTTTTCCTCTCCTTATATAGTACATCTTCTCCTGTCTGGATTGAGGTTTTCTTCCTCTCTGCTGTGTGATGCTGCTGACACTGGCCTGTGGTGATTCTGGGCTTTTCTGGTGCTGCTCACTGAGATAAAAAGTGACAGCCTGGGAGCCCCCTCGTGTGCTCCAGAGCTTTCAGCCTGTAGCACAGAGCAGTATATCAAACACCAGCAGGCCAACCCCTTTTTGTTGCATTAGCCAGTCAAGCATTTTGTGCTGCTGAATGTCATCTTATTTAACATTTTGTTAAACAACTTCTAAAGGTCTTAATAATATGACAGATGGGCCACTGAATGGATGCTTTAATGGCTGAGCTTTGGTTTGCTTTGGTTTGATAGTGTTTATTGTTAGTTAAGTACTGTTTAAATAAATCAATCTTCCCCCTCTCTCTTTTACAATGCAGACGCATTCAAGAGAGGATTTTATTCTTCTTGTGGTGGGTGTGTGTTTCAGTCTGTCATCTAGACATGATATATGTTGGTCTCATTTCCAGTCAATCTATGCCTCGTAGGATAAGACTCCAAGTTCTGAATCGTGTCTGCAAAGGTTAAGGCGTGCCTTAAGGATTCTGCCTAGTGGATACTAGAGCTACTAAGAAGATAACCTATGGCTATCTTAGATAACCTATGTGTAATTTGGAATCACATTTTTTGCAACCTTCTTTCAAGTTACAACCTTTATTGCAATCTGTCCTGTCTCTGAATTTATTTTCCTTAAGCCTGTCTGCTGTTACAGTTGAATCCATGTGAAGGTGACAGACTGGGGGAGCTGTATTCCTTCCAAAGGCGAGAAGACCAAATAAAGTGTATGTATGCAGGCTGTCCCTTTGGTACACGCTGAAAAGTCTCCTTCCTGCAAAAAACAGGCAGCTGCCTCAAATCTGCATGTGCCATGCTGGGTACACCTGACGGAGGCAGGCTCTGTACTGACCCAAGGCACGTGTGGGGACGGACAGTGGTGGGTGGCAGGCAGAGCATGCTGAATCTGCAGCTAGTCTAGAGACTTCTTTTAGCTGTGGTCACTGATTTATGTTACCAAGGTATTAAAGGTGCCTTTTGCTTTTGGTAAGCGCTGAAATACTGGAATTAAAAGTTGTTATGTGTATTAGATTTCAGGAATTTGTTATATGTGTTCTCTTACATGCTGTGGGCAAGGCAGGGACAGGATTTCTTGGCAGTGTGAGGGTTTTGCTTTATCAAGACTGAAGGACTAGTGCTGGAATGGGGTGAATCTGGGAGTAAAATCTTTGGAAAGGCAAAGAGAAGCCACCTCCTCCCTGCTGCAGGTGGGAGGTTGGGAAGCAGAGGAGAAGCGTTTCTTCCTAGAAATAGCTCCCATTGCCACAGGTCCTCTCACAACATCAGTGGAGTCCAGCATGGGCCCTTGAGTTCTGGCATGGCTGCTGAGCTGTGGCTATTTTGCAGCTTGCAGAAGTCTGATGTCCTAGTCAAAGTTTCTGATTTTGCTTTTGCAAGGAGCCTGCGCTGGCAGTAGATGTTTTCAAGCCATTGAGAGGAGTCACCAAGGTAGGAAATGTAAGCAGCGTGCCTCCTCATCTTTTTCTGACAGCACATGTTAATGTCAAGTACCTGTCAGGATTAGTCCTTGGCTTGAGTACAGATATTGGCTGTCTGTTTCCAGAATCTAGAAAAAAGATACAAGATCTGAATCTTAGAGTCATAGGTTTAGTCTGGCTATTGATATTTAGCTTATTTTGGACTTCTGGGGAATACTAAGCTGACTGTAGCATTCTAAAGTATCAAAAGGCTTAATTTTCTCCTGAGACAACTGTGAATTTATGTTCTTGATGAAATTTTTGGTCTGTGGTGGTTGTTACAGGTCCACTTTTAACAGTAACAGGTAACACCTTTGGTGTCTTGACATAATTCTAGTTTTGGTAAACCTGGCTCACCAGTTTCTTATGCCCTGTGCTGTCTCCCGTGGCACAGTTATTCTTCATTTCCCTTCCCAGTGAAGCCTTCTCATGGATTATCATTTGTGCACAGGTAGTCAGATATGTTTAATCCTGATGATATATTTGCTTTGGAGTAAAATATCAAGATATGACTGAACACTGTTCAGCCTACACGATCCTTAGGGGCTGCGGCTGCTCTTGTTTAATTTCTACAAGCCTTAGTTTGGTACGCTGAAAGCATAGACGCAAGCTGCAATAACTGCAATGTGTAGTATTTCCCTCTAAAGGTCTAGAAATTACTAAAACAGAATTCCGTCTTTTGATGCTCAGTGATGTTAACTGCTGGGTGCAGGCCCTATCCATATTTAAGGTGGCTTATAAAGTATTTTTTAGAAGATGCCGTAGCTGTTCCTGAATCAAGGACACAAGAAAAAAGAAATGGTGGAAGCTGGACCTTAAATTAGGGAAATCAACAGGAAATTAGTATTACTTTATTCCATAGTGGACATCTGTACTAGATATCAGTATTTTGTGATACATAAACAACTGGGGAAGAAAATACAGTTTTGTTTCTGAGGCAATGGCCTTAGATGATGCCGTTTGCCCACGATTTTTTAGCATCAGCTCCTCATTGGGCAAATGGGAGCCAATTTACTTATTTAGTCTGGGAGGCAGAGTCTCTGCCTTATTAAGTTTCTATACCATTTGTAACTTAATGGTGTCCTGGTCTCACTTTAACCATCCAGGCATTTCTGAGAGACAAATAGCAGTAATACATTTATTCTGATTAATTTGCAGACTGGCTTTTTTTTTGCTTTTTTTTTTTTTTTAAATAATTCCATCCCCCAAACTTTCAAAACAGTGATCCGAAATAACAAAGTGTTACAGATGAGGTCTTCTGATTATTGCCCTTTAAAGCTTTTTTCACATGGCCAGGCTTCACAAAAACCTATTTTACTCAAAGAAATTAGGTTTCTGGTTAGCAGGAGCCCTAAATAGACATGAATTACAGGAACGTCCTTTGAAACCCTACACAGTACTTGTTTCATTAAATCCCATGAAGCGACCTTAATTTAGTGGAACACTGGATAGGTTGTTCTTTTAACCTATTAGCACTTTGGCCAGTCCCATAAACCATATTCATGGATGATTCCATCAAGAAGGACAACAGTGGGATTAATATTATTTCAGGATACAGTAAATGCCACAATGATGAAGCTGTTTAAGATCTGGTGCTCACTGTGTCACACTGAATGCATTGACATTTACTCTGCTATCACTTCATTTCCAATATTCCTTCCAAATCAGCCGATGCTAATGTTTCAGCGTGTGTGCAGAATACAATTCCATCAGGGCTAGGGATGAGGAGAAATGAGCTTAAAGCAGGTACCTTCTCCCCTACTCCCTCAGCCCCCTTCCTCCCCACTCTCACCCCAGCATGGCAAGTGGCCTATCTGTTGCAACTTCGTACATAGCTAGGAAAGAGCAAACACACAGGTGGAACAAGTGTGACAAAACTGGGGCTCTGTGGTGTGTGAAGTCTGAGCGTGTGTCAGCCCACTTGTGGTGCGGTCAGGTTTGGGTGCTAGTTCAATGACAAATTTCTTGTGTCAAGTGTATAAAGGGAGAGCCCATTTGCTCGCGATGTGGCAAAGAGGGAGCGTGACAAGGAACCAGCTGTTTTCACGGAACAAGGATGCCACCTACTACCTCACTTTGCCTGCTACACATGATGCTGTCTTCTGTAACGGCAACAGATGCTACCTATATACAGACCCCTTCACCGCTGTACTTGAACACTAGAAGGCTTTAATGTTTTTCCTCCCCAGCAGCTCTGGAGGGTCAGCACAGTGTATTATCCCCTTTTACAGGTTGAGGCCTTAAAGGGGATTTCTGCTGTAATTCAGTGGAGAGAAACATGCTGTTCTAGAGAGATGCAAGTGGGAGCCAAACTGCCGTGACTCAGGCTGTGTAGGAGCCTCCCTCTACACTGTCAAAAAAAAAAAGGATCCCAGATTGCTTTGCTGATGGTAGCACAGGAAACCAGCTGCAGAACAGCGGTTTGAATGCAAGTTTCCCTAGTCTTAGTCTATTCAAGTGGCATTTCTTCATGTGGCTGAGAGGTAGTAAGAGGAGCAAAGGAGAGAGCTGGGCATGGTGCATGACTGATGTTGCCATGCTGCTGTCAGCCATGCTGCATGTCATCAGACAGTCTACTCAGGTTCATCTGTCATATTCAATTGCAATGCAGGGGAGAAGCTTACCCAGCTGGCTTCATTAATCACTACCGCTCCAGCAAACTGTGGGAAGCAGGAAAGATCTGGGACCTCTGTAAGCCAAAATTTCTGGAGGCTGGGAGAATGCACTAGGGAACTATTTATGCGCTGGCCTCATTTTTATATTCTTCAGTAGGCTTTCTCTGTTGGCCACTACTGAAGATGGTGGGAGGTGGTTATTTGCTCTGACTTGGTGTGATTGTTCTTGTGCTGAGGAATGACCAAGTAAACTGCTCCTCCAGTGAGGAAAATGAGCATTATGAGCACAAAAAGGAGTTGAGGAATATTAGGCAACCACTGGAGACTTTGGACTTGTTGGAAGTGTAGAGGACTTGTGCTTAAGTGTCTCAATCTGGATTTGGGTATAGATGATTGTAAACTGGGTAACAGTGAGGGACAAAGATTGCTTTCTGGCTTTTTCCCCTGCCCTAGCCCTTTGCTTTGCAGAGGCTATGTCATTCTGGGTCACTAGGCAGGTGGTGACTGCCCCTTTCTCTGTGTGGTATACATATTCACTAATGCAGAGCAGCACTATGCACAAAAGAAGAGGAAGCACCAGCTTTGGGATTTTAAACATGTCAGAGGCTTCTCATGGGCACAAAAGTTTGTGGACCGCTCTTGCCAGGTGTTAGTTTCTGAGTGGCTCTTCTGTTGAGTCAAATCTCACTGCAAAGAAAATGGAGGAAAAAAAATGCAGAGATTTTAATGGAATCAGTTTGGGCTGTTCTGAGGAATCCAACTAAAAACCAGAACTGGCTTTTGAAGGGGTCCAATTGGTATTCCCCCCTCTTTGAAAGTCAGACAGAAAATAAAAAATACAGAGAAAGAGCTACGTAGTCTGTTTGGTCTAGGTTAGGCAAACAATTACGGTAGAGTTGAGGAAATGTAATGCTTGTACTTGCATAAATAGGATTGTGCTCTGCATGGTGGAAATGGACATGCCTATCTGGGTAATCTTTTAATTGATTATTTTTCATGATTCAGTAAAGATAATTGGATGCTTGACTGCATTACTTGCTGTTACCGCAAGTATAAACCCCCTTGTGTGTCCATTTGGGATTCTAGAGTAAGTAGTGTTCAACAGTGACTCAGCCTTCCCTTAAATATTTTCTAGAGATTTAGAGACAGATGTGTCTTAATTATACTGCATTACTCCTCTGGTTTTCCTGGAACAGTGTTGGATCAGGTTAGATAAATATCTGAGCTGCTAAGACAAAAATTGCATGGATGTTGTTTAAATGTATTTTTATTCTATTCCAGGGCACAAGCATGGACTAACTTAAGCATTACATTTCTGTAATTTTATGAAGCAAAATGTGTGCTAAAGAGAACTTCTTCCTAAACCCACAGGTCATTACTGTGCCTTGTTGCAGCCCCCTGGTAAATGTGTTTACTCCTGAAAGCTTACTGATGGGACGAGAAGGCCTGTTAGGTTGGCCACCAATTCCTAAGCAGCTCTGTCCTGGCCTTAATTTTGGTGGCTAGAGAGTAGAGGTGATTTGTGCAAACCTGTCTGGGATTGGACCTAGGGAGGGACTATGGGTGGCAGCAGAACATGTCTGGGTGCATGTCTCCACAAAGAAGATTATGGCACACGGTGTGTTGAAAAGCTCAACCCTGTTTTCATAGGGTGTCAATGGGAATCCTTTGTCAGAATTTGTGTCATTTTATTGTATCACCAAAAAACCTGATTACTAATATCCCGTGTCTGATGCTACTAACACCTTTGCTCTCCGCTTGGTAAAAGATGGCATATTACCTTTTGAAGGCTTTCATTGCATCCTAAGAACTCAAGAAAATCAGATGCCATTAGCAGGAAGTGCTAAAATTATAAATTATGAACCCAGACAATCAGACCCCTTCTTCATAGAACAGAAGTCTACCTCTGAAATATATTGAAATACATTGGTCCTCAGTATTTCGATAAAGGGCTTTATCCCCTTTCCTTTTCATAAAGGGAGGCTATTCAGCTAGCCACAGAAAGTGAATACATTTCAGAGGCTATGTAAACAGAAAACTATGAATTTGGACTCCATTTTACCTAGAGCGTTTGGATCCCTGTAAACTCTCTTTCTCTGTGTTACAGTTGAGCCATGCTCTTTGCGGTACAGGTCTTCAAGGATTGCATTACAGCTATTGTGGAAGGGAAGCTGGTATTTAATTGGCTTCTTGTGGCAGGAGTCTGAAGGATTTCAGTGGGGGAGTGGTGGAAAGGGGCATTTCAGGCCTAGGTCCTGGAGAGAAGCCAGAAGATAGATAAGGTGACCTCTCTTTACCCTGTTTGTGATCCTATACTTGTACTAGGTTTTGAGCTCCTTTGCGCAGGGTACCAGCACTTCTAAGCTATTCAGCTGGAAGTTGAAACACGATTCTTCTGCGAAAACTCTGTCTCCGTCCCATTCTGCAGGGGTCTGGATGCTGAAAGATGACACACATGCATCATTTAAGCTATCTGATTTCAAAGTTGAGAAATTATGTTAGACTGCATGAAAAACATTTCCTTGTGATAGTTGCATAGGCTTTCCCACTGCAAGTGTGTGAATGCTTCAAAACAAAACTATACTTTGAAAAAATGGTTTGCATCATCAGTATTTCTTGTTAGGAATTCTCAGGAATATCCCAGCTGTAAGTGCTGACAGATATAATCCTCCTTGTTCTACAGCAGCAGACGAAATTGTTGTAGTTCTAACACACAACAGAGGCCTCATGATATGACTGGAAGTCAGGTGTCTGCAGGAGACTTTTAATAAACTTGGTCCTGGCAGTGAAGTTTGCCTGTGGCTTTGGGCCCTTTACTTAATCCCTCTGACTCGGTTTCCTCATCTGCAAGGCAAACCTCAGAATACCCTCAGTGAATGCCGTTAGCAAAGTCAACAGCTACCCAAAGTTACTTTTTTGTTTAAATACAGGAAGATGGTCAGGCTTTTGAACCACCACCATGTGGTACCTTTTTACAAGTTTTTTGACTTTCAGATGAAGTTGAAATGACTGAAAGATGATACATCTTACATGTTTATTTGAATCAGTACTTTGAATCTTTCTGATTTTTAAGCTCCATTCAGCTTATAATGAGTCTTCTTTCTGCTAAAAGCATTTGGACCATCCCAAACATTTGAACCGTCCCAAACTGAACCTTTCCTTCACACTTAATGTGCTGTGTTACAGCTCTGCTCATGGACTCCCTTTTCTTGTTCCAGTACAGAGACTGCCCGCATAGCTGTGGCTGAGATTTTCAAGAAGGCATAAAGGGGTGATAAAGTACTGAAATACTGTGGGACTTGGCAGTGTGCTTCAGACTTCCCTGAAATCATAGCCCAAGTTTAGGAAACAAACAAACAAAAAAGCCACGTTTCCACTATGTGGCAGGTCAGCGCAGGGGTACTGTCTCTGGGTACCTCAAGTCTGATTTCCTGCTTCGCACATGCTGCTCCCATACTACAGTCCTGGCCAGGTAATCCATGCTCTCAGCAGAGACGAAAGACTATGCTGAGGGTTCACGGTGATTCTTCAAACCTCCTGCCTTTCCCAACACATTTAGCAGTGAAAGCTCTACTGTGTCCTTTGCTGTGTAAGGTTTTCACCTTTACCAACAGTTTTGCAGTGGTTTTGATTTACTGCCACATCAAAAGATCCAGCTTACTTCAATCGTCTGCCATATTTTCTGTGTTATCAGCTCAACTTTGAGTTACTTAATGTGAACAGTTTGCTGGATGCTCAGTGATAACATGTTGTCGAAGCCTTGTGGAATTTGACAGGAACGGGATCGTGCTCGTAAAGGTGCCTGACATTTGTTGGTAAAACAAAAGGAGTAAATTTTCTGGGTGCCAGACTGTCTGTGGTTATGCTTACTGTCAGCAGCCAGCAGTATGGGACATTGGTTGCATATGCTTAGTGTTTAACTGCAAATTTTCAATACCTGATTTCAATAGAACTTCTAAAATAGAAGGGTAATGGGAGGAAAGGATTTGTTTCATCTTGAAAGAATGGGCCTTGGAAAACAGCTTGCATTTTCTGGGGAAAAAAAAAAAGTGACATTGCACTGGTTTAATGGAATCTTGCAAGCTTGACCACTTTATGAACATGTATGGTAAATAATTTCTTGGCTTCTCAAAGTTCCATATTGTGAAGTGACATTTGCATTGCATTACCATAGTATTAGGTTCCTTGGTGACCTATTAATTCAAAATTGAGGTTAAGATAGCTTTTTTATAAAATAAACAATAATTTATTAAGTTGGAAGTGTCAGGAAAATTCAGTGGAGTAAAGAGAAGGAATTTTTTTTAAAGTTCAGAAGTCCCTACGTGGGTGTCAACATCTAACATGAGTTCCTTCCTTTAAGTGCCTGAGTCACACAGCCCTGTCAAATGACTCCATGGGCACTTTTATAAGGGCACTCCAACGTGGAGGTGCTGAAAAATAGTTTGAAATCAAAACAAAAGTCTTTGGTGGCTTTTCAAGAGCTTGAAAGGCAGCCAGGGACTTTTCAACAAAGCAGCATGTTACTGTATTAACACCAGGCAAATAATCGTGTTGATTGCAACAGGGAAGTCTGTACAGGGCATGCTCCAGAGGTCAGCTCTTTCCAGTGTGGTTGTTAGACACCACACAAAGTCAATATGCTTTTTTCTCTGGGAATATAATAATTTCTATTAATTCTTGCTGATTTCTACTGGATAAAATGACCTTTCTTCTTCTTGCAGGAGATCATTGGCTAATGACAGCTGCTCACAAAACTGCACGGAGCATTTGTTGGTAGCTGTGTTTCCGTCTGCCTCCTCACCAATAGGCTTCCTTCATGGACTGTAGGACAATACCAGAAAGCAGATCAGCTAAAGGAGATTGGAGAAGACAAGTGATCAAATTGCAGCTTGGCACCACTGTAAGTGCAACACGTTGCTTGTGTCCCTTGCAAAGGGTGAAGTACATCTGCACTGCCTATGTCTTGAGGCAAAAGAGAGAGAAATGGTGCATCTGGCAGAAATTTGCTTTTGGGCAGAGGGTCTCCAAGTGCTAGCTCTTTCCCTGGAATCAGTCCTCATGCTTGTTGAAAGCAACTGAAAGCTTCCTGCTAATTTTGCGGCGCTTATGTTCAATGCAGTTACAATGCAGTTGTCCACAGTGAGAAACAGTTGAGCCTTCTGCATGTACCCAACCTAAGTTTTCCAATTATTTTGTTACCAGTGTGTAGATACTGCCATGTTGGCTTAGGTCTTGGAAACTTTGGGCTTCTTAAACTTGGCTCCGGCTGTCATGGGTAGAACCACTGGTGCCAGTGTGGTTCTTAGCCCAAGTAGGAACGGCTTCAAAGATCTCTTGGGTTTGGCTCTTCTACATTGTCAAACCCAGTTTCTTGTTTTCAAGAGGTCAGCTGACCCTAATGACTCACTCCTGCTAAGCAGTAGCCCAGCTGACTGTCTTGGATCTCTTTCTTGTTTCCAACTATACTCTGTCAAAGTCAGTCCATACAGCTGTTTTGCTGATTACATCATGTTTAGCTGCGGAGGTGCACACGATGCTCTTTCCTGTAGAAAGGGAATGCTTTATTTTACAAAGACGAAACAAGATGATTTCCTGTTTGAGACACTCTGAGGATTAATGGGTCTGTCAAGATCCATAATCAGCAGCTTAGCAGAGCTGACACATGAAAGGACCGCAGTGGTATGTGAACCACCTTCAGGCTTGAAACTATTTCTGTAGTTCAGTCCCAGAGAGCTGAATGAACATGAACTCAGAATTCAATTACTTCCTCCTCAGCCCCAGCAGAGATCCAGCTGCATGTCAGGAGAAACCATTGCTGAGCAAGAACATGATGCTGCCCTGGTGGGGACCCCATAGCAGGGCACACTTGTGTCCTCCAAAGCCTGCACATTTGGCTGGAAAATTTCAAAGATTTCTGTCTAGTTCGTGATGAACCTGTAGTTCTCAACAGTATGTCACACAAGATTTTTGAAAGCTTTTTTCATACTTTCTAGGGACTTGGGGGCAGATCCTGGTCCCACATGAACTGATAGAAGAAACCTCTCTTCTTTAGTACGGTAGAGACATGCCCTGGGAAAGGACAAAGGATAAAGCAGGAAGGATATTTCAGAGTTCTTTATTTTTCAGAAAGCAGTTTTAGCCTCTTGGGGGCCAAATCTTTACTCAGGGAAGATTTCCTGTCCTTGGATGGAGGAGAAAAAAACAACCCGAAGAATAATGATCTACAGATAGCTAATAGTCTTTCCTGCAATGACCATGTGTCTTTCAGTTTACTAGTTGGAGGAACAACTGTAGACTGCCTTTATAGCATTGAAGGAGATTAATAATGGCTATGTCATGCTTTTGGCCACATCATGTAGTGAGCAGAGATAGTGGTGGTTTATTTTGTGGCTATAACTCTTCCATAGGCTGCAGAGAGGGGAGAGGTGTCCTGCTTCTGAATTTCCCAAGATGCAGCCCTAAAACTGCTGTATTTCTGACTTCTTCAGCACAGTAAGCTGAAGCAAAAGCCTTTCAGTGGAAAGGAATCTTCTATGTATTTTGAGTGTTTAATGGTATTTCATTTAAACAGTCTCCTTCCTCTGTTGCTTTTGCTTGATGCATTCATTCCCTCTTGTGCACCCTTTCGTGGTTCTCATGTCTGGATGAAAGCACAGCCGGCTCGACTTTCGTGGGAGACCTGCCGGGGAGACCAGTGAGCCAGTGGTTTGTACAGCGAAACTCCGGTCTGGGTGTGCTGTTCCCAGTGGCACTGAGACGCTGAAGGGCACTGCCACAGTGAAACCTTCCCAGGCTGGTCCTTCAGTCTAGGATGTGATTTACCCTGTCAGCCCCAAAGGCTCACATCCCATCCTTTGGCTGCAGGTAGCTCCTACGACTTTCAGTATAAGTCACCCATAGCATACAACAGGACCTCAAAAAGTTACTGTTAATCATTTACCCACAAACATTTCAAATGAAACCACAGTCCAGCTGTAAAAGTTTCCGATTTCCTGAGATGGGCTAGTGAATCTGAAAGGTGCTGCCTTGGATCTGTTTTAATTTTGGCTCTCCTTTCACCCTGAATTTTATTTGTATCTCCCCCTGTGGTGCTGACAGGATAATAATATTGTAACATTGTCACATCTGGTTAGGGAGAGGGGCAGGAGGAGGAGGAAATGAGGAACTCTCTTCTGAACTAACCTCAACTCTGCTCTATAAACAAATGAACACAGGAAACTCTGCAGTGAGTGGGCCACAGCCTCCCTCACTTCTGCAGGGAGATTTGTCTTGCATTTTTTGTGTACCCAGTGCTCTCATTAACTTCAATGAACTCCAGAGACCCTGGCACGTGAAAATTCAGAAAGTTTGTGCTAATGCAACCTTTCATCTACTGTCTTTTCCCCCCTGAAGTCAGTGGGAGAATTGGATGCTCAAGAATGTCTGTTCGTATCTGAACATTGAGGTATTTCCCTTTGCAATCTCTCAGGTTGCTCATTTGTACCCCGGCAGGGCCAGGCTCCCAGGAGGTCATTAGATGACCTATGGGACCGGGGTTCTCAGCATAAAATAAGCAAGATAAGTCAACAGTATTTTTTTTTTTTTTAAATGAAGAAAAAAAAAATTCTGAGCAATGGTAAAATTTTCAAGGATCATCATGAATTATTATTCAGCATGTGCTTAAGTCAACTTTAAAAATAAGACAGAAGTTTCCAAACTGCCAATACGAAGCCTCAAGTTTTGCCCTAAGTGCCCAGGCATTGTAGACTGGATATCCTTTGCTTTCAAAGCTGCAAAAAGACATCAGAGTCAAAAAGTTTTTTCTTCCTGACAACAAAAACGATAAAAAAAAATAAGTATCAGAACCCCTTTTCCCACTCTTTCCCATTCTTGGGACTCAGTAAAATCTGCTATTGCCTGCTTTTATGACCCTTTTTGCTCCACAGTTGGGTAAAACCCTTCTGTGAAGTGCAACATGATTCCAAGCCTATTTTTGGCCCTGCTAATCTTGAAAACACTGCTTCATGACACGGAGCCCGCACTGGCTTGCCAGTTCCGTGCTTCTGCTGTCAGCTTGAGTTCAGTCCCTCTGAGCAATGTTGCCAGGCTCCCATTCAGTCAGGTAGAAGTTCAGGCTGTGTGATGTTAGCAAGCAAGTTTCCCTATCTGAGAAGCTCTTCATCTTCTTGATGGATAATTTTTTTTGTGTGTGTTCATATTAAGCATAAGCACAGCAGATATAGTCTTTTTTTTTTTTTTTTTCCCCCTCTTCTCCACTCCCCCCACCTCCCCTTCTGCTGCGGTTGGGAACCCCTTTATGGCAGCTTCTTTGTCTTTGCAGATGTAGCATGGTTATGCAGTAAGATGAAATGCCTCTGCTGTCAGGGAGCCAGCCCAGCTGGGTGGGATCAGGTTACTGATGGCATGAAAATGCTCTGCTTATATCATCCTCAGGCTGAAGAATTGCATTCAGGTGTTGCACACCAGTTTTGAATAAATATGGGGGCATGTTGGAAAAGATCTGTAAAGCAGCTGGTATTCACCACTCTCTTGTGTTTTCCTCTTGTTTTCTAGGTTTGTTTGGGGTTTTTTTGTTTTGTTCTTTTTTTAAGAGGCTAAACCTTACGTTCTTAAGTCTGAGCAGAGGAAGAGGAATCTGCAAGGAGATGAGGGGTTTTCTCATCTTCAAGACTTCATTTTATTCCCTTTCTCCTAAGGAAGATTCTCTCTGTAGCCCCAGCAGAGAGGGGACTGTGGTGATGAGGCACAAAGCTCCTTACAAGTCTGCATTGAATCTCTTCTGGGCAGACCGAGTACTTGACCTGGGACTCTGCTGAGTCCTGAGCAGTGAAGCCAACCTGGGCTGTGTCGGTGGAGACTGAGAGTGTGAGAAGAAACAGTGTGGAGGCACAGGGTTTCTGTGTATACTTGCTGAAGATTAATGCAGATCTAGGGAATCTGAAGAGTTATGGGCCCAAGACTTTTCTTTTTCAGAAGGAAGGAAACTTTGCTTCTCTACAGAAACTTAAAGAAATCCTAGAATTTTGCTCCTGCATGTCATTCTTCTAGCTTTTTCCATGTTCAGAAAAGTTGTTTGTGTTGTGGTTTTTTTTTTTTCTTCACTCAAATTCTTTCTGCCAGGACGTGTACTACAAATTCTGTAGCTTTAAACAGCAACCAAACTAATACATCAGTTCAGCAGATAAGATTCTATACACAAAGAGCTTTTTAGAACGTAGAGAGCCAGTTCAGCATCCAACATCAGGGAGGCTGAGGCTCCGCTGTACTCTTAGTCGTGTTCCATGCATACTCCTAGGTGAAAGGCAGTGAGTACAGGCGTATAACAGGTAATACAGTAGGGTAGTAAATGGGCCTCCAGCTCTGAACAAAGGAACCACTGTGACTTCTTTTGACACCTGGACAGGTGAGTTGTCTGCTGGGTTCTTTGGTTAAGTAGATTCCCTGGGAGGACCAGAGACCTTAAGGGTTTAGATTGAAAAAAAGATACGAAAATGAGAATAGCATTTCCAGTGTTACTGTGCACTAGGTAAAGATTGTGATTATCGTGGCGCAGAGCCTGGGTACCGTCTCTGCAGGGTGATGACTGTTTCAATCTCCTTGCTAGTAGGCTTGGGGGGATCATTGATACTTTTCAAGTTTGAGCCATTAAGGAGGCGTTTTTGCATGTGATACAGTATAGTCATGACAGTTGGGGGGTAAATGATGAATGCTAGTGGAAGAAGGGGGTATTGAGGCTGTTTATGACTGCCCTTGCTTGCCTCTGGGGTGTGGACTATTACCCTGGCAACTGAGATAGAAACAGTCAGATCCAGCAATATCTTCTAGCAACTGCAGTGGGAGTTATGTGGGCCACCAGTTCAGTGGTGAGGCACAATTACTGACAGCATAACATAGAATCCAAATGTATAAAGTGGTTTTGGCTACAACTTTTGTATTTTGTGCGTTCCTGGGGAAATCTTTCCTTTTAGGTTTGCTTTTTACCTGGGGGAATTTTTTTACACGCTTAATTTCTTTTAGAAGTCTGACTGTTCAGGGTGTACTTTGCATCCTTGCTGTTGGCTCAGTGCTAGTCCCGAATGCCAAGAGCAAAGACATTAAATATTATATTTGCTAAACAAAACTGACACATTCCTACTTTCACACGAGGAAGCAGCGGCACTCCTGATGCTCCCGAGAGTTAAGAATGATCCATTTTATTGAGCGATATAATGACAGCACTAGCTGAGCAGAGCAGTAATTATTATCTCTAGGAGACCCAGGAGAACAATTTTTTAAAAGGAAAATAGTGTTTTTCATGTATTTCTTTAAATTCTGATATCAGCAGTTCAAGATTTGTCAGGCGTAACTAAAAATAGGAATTGCAGCCAGACGTGTTTCAGGGGACAGATTGTGGAGGCCTATTGAAGTCAATGGGGTGGGATACAACCCAGTGCGTCTGTCCATTGGCTTCACTGTGTAGTGTAGTGAAACCTGGCAACGCTAGCATGGGTATGATGGAGGTCTTGAAAAAAAGTAGAAGGGACTGTGTTTAACTTGTGTTCAGGCCATTTGGGAGTGGGGGTAGGCAGCCAGGTGCACTCCTTCCTCCCCCCCCCCCCCCCCCCCCCTTGGATTTTCATGAAGACAGGTTGCCTGACAACACAGGTTGCCTGTGTAAATGGCAATGCAATATGTGAAGTTATAAAGAAAAGTTGGGAGGCAGCAAGCTTCTTGGAGCGTGTACAGGTTTGTACAGGTTTATACAGCTGGATGGCCGTGCCCAGAGAACGGTGGTGAACGGAGTTCAATCCAGTTGGCGGCTGGTCACAAGTGGTGTTCCCCAGGGCTCAGTCCTGGGGCCAGCCTTGTTTAATGTCTTTATCAATGACCTGGATGAGGGGACTGAGTGCACCCTCAGTAAGTTTGCAGATGACACCAAGCTGGGCAGGAGTGTCGATCTGCTTGAGGGCAGGA